>JAGDQP010023373.1:1373-29252 GCA_022664845.1 Lepisma saccharinum
ATATCAGGCTCAGGACGGATTACGAGTTTGGAAACGGAAGTTAGTAGATAATTGGCTAGGCCTAGTTTGTAGGTAACATCTCTTAAATTTATTTATGGACTTCAGGCATATCAGGCTCAGGACGGATTACGAGTTTGGAAGCGGAAGTTAGTAGATAATTGGCTAGGCCTAGTTTGTAGGTAACATCTCGGCATTTGCCTTGTGTGACTATGGCATTGCCCGGTGTAAGTGATTGGAAAAACCTCAGCTAGGATGGGCGGCCACTGGGGTCATTTCTAGGACCTTTGGATTGGTAGAACAATGCGCTACGAAATGAACTATGCTCGACCTGTAACTATCTTCAATATAAACATTTTCGATTCCCAACGATATTTCGATATGAACGATTTTCGATGTTCATTCTAAGTTCGATATCGAAATTCAGAAATTGAACAGCCCAAGTCTGGAAAAATCCTGGTAAACCTATCAGGATGCCTGATCGCTGGTTTCAACCCAGTACCTCCCGAATCCTAAGAAACTGACTCACAACTGCCTAGTGAATTTTTAGACATTTGGATTGACTTGGCTGTTTCTAAATTAAATATATTAAAAACAATGAATATCAGTACTGTACTACCGAGCGGCCGTGGATCACTGTTAGAGCGTTGGCTTAGCATTAGGGAGATTTTGGGATTGATCCCAGAACCGACGACCATCCTAACTGAGGTTTCTCCAGGGCATTTTTCAGACACACCAGATAAATGACGGGCTGGTACCTTCAACTTAGGCCTGGGCTGACATTTTCCCACATACTATCCTCTATCCTGTTCCGATCTGAGCATTAGATAGATGCCTAAAGGCCATAAATTATTTTTCAAAAATTTTCATGTAGCACCATGGAAATTACTAACCGGAAGTAGCTAACAGGAAATGGCCACCATTGGTTTCAATCGATTTTGTCCAACTGCGGAAATGCATATCGTCCTTGACACGGCAATATGTCGTAAACAACTGTATTTTAAAAGATTTTTTTTTACCTTAAACTGCTATATTGGCACTGTAGACGAGAAATTAACACACAATCTTCATAAGGGAAGGATTTTTTTTAAAGGATCAAACTGATTTATGAGCAAAAGGCATTATTTTATTTATATGCCTACTTTCACTTAATTTTTCAATTCAAGCCTCATTAATTTACTTCTTGCGTGGTTTATATGTGAGTCTCTTTGATCAAAAATGCATTTGTGAAATACAATATTGCATGAGTTCTGAACACATTGCTAAAATAAAATGACTTGTGATGAAAGTTACGACATATTGCCGTGTCATGAATTGTTCCAAATTGTCGCCATTTTGATTTGTATTAAAACATCTTCTATCACAGCGACTAAATCACACGATCTTCTTATATAAAATAATTAAGTTATATAGAAAGTTAGTTTCCACGTACCTTTTTTACTGCGACAAACTGTTATTATTTCCTCTTCTTTCTTCGAGTCGAAATCACTTCAAACCGTTATTAACGTCGTTGCGAATAGGTGGCGTGTTATGTTCAGCAATTTTACGTCAGATATAAGTCGAGCAACCATCCAATGTTGCTTGGTTAAAATTGTAGAAAACCAGCAGAAATTACATTGTAAATTAAAGTACACTAGTAGACAGTGCAGAAAAGGAATCTACTACTAAAACAGTAGACCTGGCAACATTTAGACGACAGACACCTGTGCAAAAGATAATGTGTTGCTTTTAAGAACTTCTGATAAACAAAAACAATCCGTTGATAAAGAAATGTATGTTTTTCTTCTTCTTTAATAAACACAAAGGATTTGAGTATTTAGCCAATTTTGTATAGAAACGAACGAACGGACTTTCTTAACTTTAATTTGAGCAGACATAATAAAAAGGAAAATATTTAACAACGACAATACAACAGAGATTCCGCAAGGATTTTCAGTTTGGGGGTGGGGTGTAAAGTCAAAATTGGGATAATTAGAGTTTTGCACATTTTCTATCGATTTTTGACTGAAAAAATGTTAAAGTTTGGGGGGTCGAGCATTTCGAGGGTGATACCCCCACAGGGTCTGTCTGGCGGAATCACTGCAATAAGCCTCAAATTGGAATTTGAAGGCTCGGTTTGTCATGGTGCCGGCAATTTTGATTATTTTTATAAAGGCTTTTTTACAGTCTCAGAAGGTAAATATCGGGTGGTATCCTAACTGGCACCTTGTGCGCTTCATTCGTAGTCAATCTTATCTTAAAAGTGATGCAGTGACGTACGGAGCGGCCGTAGCTCAGGGATAGAGCGTTGGCGTAGCATTCGGGAGGTCAGAGTGGGTTCGATCCCAGCGGCCGACCATCCTGACAGTGTTTCCTGTCACAACAGGCAAATGCCGGGATGGCATCTTCAACATAGACTCTGGCCGACACCTTTCCCTATACTTTTCCCTCCCCTATCCTGACCTGAGCCTTAGATGCCTAGAGGCCATACAATTCAATTCAATTCATGTAGGGACGTCATTCCCCAGACGAGACAAGCTTAGGGCGCAACTACGGTTTTAAAAAACTGGAAGGATGTATAGTTTAATTTGTTTACCTATGCATATTTGTATAGAGTTAAATTATTAAACTGGAAAATAGGTTCTAACGTTAAAGTAGAATTTTGATTAAGCACCTTAGCAAACTTGAGACTTTCTAAGAATGGAACCTACAGTTTATGTTAAATTGGCATCTCAACACTATACCTTCAACCTACCCGATAAAGAGATAAATAATGTATATTAAACTCTTCTTAAAGACTGTGCATTTAGAAAAACGCTTCATAAACATAAAAATCACACTACTACTATATAAATTACCTGAGCCCCTTAATTTTGTTTAAAAAATAATGAGGAGGCACAATTAAAAATGACAAAGAATTTAATGTGAGCTATTCTTGGGGTGTAATAAGCTTGGAAAAAGTGTAAAAAAATGTACAGAATGTGAGATAAATCTGCTCCCTTAATAGTGCTGAAAAAGTGCTCGAAAGTGCTAAAAAAATGTTCTTAGGATTATAGTGCTTTTATTATGTTCAAATAATGCGCTCGATTTATATAGTACTTATAATGGAACACATTCGAACACTTCATAACACTTTATTACACAATTGGTATACTTTTAAAACACATTCCTGCTTTTGAAAGTGTCCTAAAAGTGTAAGAAAGTGTTTTTTTTTTACAGTGCGTGGGAATGATGTTAAGCCCACAAAGTTCGGCTTCTTCTCTCCTCCCTCCTCCTCTATCTCTTGCACTGACTTGACTCGCATTCACTCACACTACACATATTAGCTTCTTTAGTCAGTTTGTGTTCTGGGTTCCAGAACATAACTGTTTCTGTTTTCTTTTCAATTTTATTTAACTACACATATTAAGTATTTTCCATTATATACCACCACCACACATTCACTACATTCGGGTGTCTGCTGCCACGGTTTCCGCAACAAGGCACTCCATTAGCTGCTGTTTTCCAGCAGGCTTTCACGCACCTATGTGAATTTTAGTATTTGTAGGCATTTCATGTTTTCTCACTTGCGATTTCATCCCGATTGTTCTTGGTTGGTTGGTTGGTTGGTAAGGTACGCGCACTTTGGATCGGATTTCTTTTATTCGTACGCAGCCCCGCACGGTTCACGTCCCATATTGCGTTTTATTTATATCCTAATTTTGAGATTATTATCAGGCAGCTGCCCCCTACTCATAAATTTCTTTTTATGGTATAATGATACTTTCATAAATATCTCCTTCAGGACCACAGCCAGTTCTGGAGTTCTCAAAACTTCCGCTGTATCTTTGTCCTTTAGGAGATCCCTTTCTTCGCTGACTAGATGTCTATATTCATGCATCTTAGTACCACGTGCTCTCGGGGTGGCAAGTTCGCCACAGTATTGACGTTTGTTATCTTCCACTAGGTTTCGTTGTTCAAGTTTCAGACGATAGGGGCCGTGGCCCGTCAGGTAGTGCATTAATCCTCCCGTAATACCCTGTTGTATTTGCTGCCTCCCAGCCACATCCGGGATAATACCGGGATATAGTCTTCTCCCCTCCTGGCTCTGATCCCAGAAATTCTGCCGTGCACCAGCCAGTTTTTTTCTCTATCTATTCCTTTACTAGTGTTCTTTTCTTCATTATAATCTCTATTTTGTCCTCGTTTTCTTTCTTCAGCCAGTGCATGGTTCCCAGTCTAATCATGGATTGCGGATAGGCACTGGATGAGGTACAGATTCGAATTTCGTTGTTATCCATCGTAATTCAGGTTTTTCAGAATATTTCTCAGTTTCGCCAGAAATATGCCTGATGATACCATGTAGTCTTCTTTCCTCCCCATCCAAGTCTACGAAAATGTTCGCGTCAACGAAGATAATCCCTAAGATATTTAGCATGCTTTGGTCACTGATGAATATCAAATAATATATAACATGATGGGGATAGAACTAGAATCAAAGAGGAAGTACTTATTATGATATACCTTAAATATTATTTGCTGCTAGAGAGACTTATGATCTAATGTATTCTCCTGTGTTGAATACCGATAATGTCAAGCCAAGACGACAAAAAATAAATAAATACAAACAGTGCTCAAGTTCTAAGAGTCTGGCAACATAGTACCATTAAAAAAATAATAATTCATTTACAACTCTACCTACAACTACATCGAATAAACGACATATGTGGGTATTCACTGCGATCAAAGACAATTTTGAATTTCAAAGTATTGGATCAATTACAAATCTACAACGAAACTAATACCAAAACTGCTTCTTTCAGTAGAAACATTTGGTGATTGATAAAAACTTGAAGCTTGAAAAGCTTAAGATTGATAAACTTTATTTGGTATGGGCCATTTTAATACACTTGACTTCGGCTACCCACGATTAGTTGAGTGCAATGCTTGTTAAAATCCACAAACATCCATATTCCAGACAGGAATCGAACCCGCAATCTTGGAGGCGCTCACCACGCGACTACCGTGGTCGGTATTTGAATTGGTTTTTATGCAACTCTTTTATTTAATCATCTTTCAACGCACTCGAAGCACTTCAGAATGAAATGTTTAACAAAAAAAAAGTAATAATTACAGATCAGTATTGTTAACAGATTTTCATCCCAACAATCGACAAAAGAAAATGAAACACTGAATTACAGAAAAGAAGATTGCACGCGTAATCACCTGCTTGTCTCCTAGTGAAAGATAATTTTTATTCAATAATTGAAACAAGAAATATCAATCTGCAACGTCGACTAAATTTGCCTGTATGTTATGTTAACCCGTCATACCAAACGGTCATCCTGGTTGACTAACCTACAGGTCAAAACGCACTGACATGACAGGTATTTTCAACATCGTATTTTATTTTATATTTCAATGCAGATTCATCTACAGGCGCTGACAAAAATCGTGATTCAACTAAATACATTTTTGACAGCTAAATTTTTAGTATTTGAGAAAATGAAAAGCAATATTTTTACTTCGCTTCTAAATTAATAAACGACAGATAGGTGCTTGAGGGCTTTTATTATAAATGCTTTTCGAAGCATTCATTTCTTCCCACCGTAGTCCTCACTCTTTATGTTTGTGGGAGTGATTGTTTGTGTGAATGCGAATGTGTGTGTGTGTCTTTCAGTCACTCTGATTCTCTATGAACACCCACCAATCAATAGAAGCTTGTACTGTGTTTGATAAAGCACGTCCACTCCATTCATAAAAAAGTTTGCTTTGAAAATGCATGCAACGAAGCGTTTTAATGAAGATTGAATACATCGTTCAAAACACAATAATCCATTGCTTTTATGTGATATACACAAAAAGAAATATTTTTAGATCTCAATAACCATTAGCTTATAATATCATGTTCACATGCACTTAAATAGAAGTACTTATCCATAAAATAATGAGCATATTAATAATATCATGTTAAAAAAAGAATTCATGCTGTTAATTGGTCCATTGATCTATGACTGTGTACACGTGGGTGAAAGGGAGCTGTCCTTCGTCATTCGTAAAGTATTGTAGTTTAGATAACATTGAGCATAGTAATATAATGACTCCCATTTTCAACAGCAAAGTGTTTAAATAGAAAATACGATTAGTTATTTAATTAGCTGGTAAGTATATTTTGCAATTAAAATATTAATTAATGATTTGTTCATAAAGTATGGTGCAAATTACAAAAAAATAGAATATTGATCAAACAATTGTATGCTGATAATTTTCCTGGTTGTGTAGATTTATCCTCCTTTGTAAGTGCATTTTACTTCATAACTGTGTAATATGATAAAATGTTTGTTAATACTAATTCTAAGTTAGCGTGAAGGGATTTTTAGAATTGTTACATTTTATAAAAGGTTTTTAGCCAACTTTGGCTCAGGCCGTAAAGATGTTAACGGTCGAATTAGTGGAACGAAGAAGCTAGGAGAACCCCTAGGAAACCTACGCACACGGTGTTTGTCCGCCACAAAGCCCATATGGCATGAGGAGGGATCGAAATAAGGACCTGCAGCACCCGAAGTGAGCGCTCTACCACTGAGCAACTGCAGTCCAAGAGTTTTTGGCTTTCATATTAATTTATTTCTCCTTAATATTTACCCTAAATAGAATTAGCTGGATGCACTGAAAAATTTCAAAACAATGTATGAGGCACTCAGAAACAGAAGTTAAGTCAACGTTTGGGAGAAATCTTATATGTGCATTCGAGATATTCCTAAGTGAAATGAAACGAGTCAGAATGCATTCATTCGATCAAATCATAAACCTGTATGTAGTTGAGAAGTGAGCTAAAGTTTCGGAACAAATGTTAAGTCCACATTTTGTGCCAAATGTTTAGTCAAGCTCGTTCCGCGTCTGTCCAATGAGTGACGTTGCTGTCGTTCTACCCGCAGGCTTTCTGGAAAGTCTAAAGAAAGTATTTATTTTGACTACCAGAAAACAATCTATCTCTATCAGCAACAAATATTGGAAAAGAATGTTATAAATAGCCAATATCAGTCAGTCAGAAAATTACATGTTTTATGGATTTCTGCAGCACAAGGAAATAACACAATTATGTTTGCATTTTTGTTGCATTTTGCAAAGGTCCATTCTCAGCGCATTTATTTGTATTTCCCCATCCCAGGACATTTTTGTATGCCAATCAAAACACGTTTTGGCCATATTAAAGATGAAACTGACAAAATATAAATTCCACACAACTTCAATTGGCAAGGAAAACTCTACAGAACACCATACTGATGTTTATGTCAAGCGACCACTCACCGTTAATGGCGAACATTATGGCACTCCAATTGTTGACGTCTTCCAGCTGCCTTTAACCACCTTCTGATACGAAGTGTTCCTCATTTTGCTGCAATCTGTGGTGCATGTTTCAAAAGAGGATGTGTACCAGAAGTTCGTCACACAATATCTTCTAATCCTTATTTGTCCATAATATCTTTTGAAGCGAGGGGGTACGACAGCAAGCCTTACAAAATGCATAAGATAGTATTCAACAGACATCACATCAGTTGCAACAGGTTAAAAAGGCAAAAATATGATGATGTGTATAAGAGTGTTCCTTATTTTCGAAGTGTTCGCTTTCTTATGGAGCACGCTGCCATTTTGTTCAGCAGTGCAAAAAAGCAAACTGTGCAAAATTTTATCTGAACTAATAATTATTTAATGGAGGCGATTTATTCTTAAAATTTTCGTTGAAACGCGACATTGAGTATGAATTGTGTGCAAAAAGGCAAAATTTTTTTTTATAAACTTGAGATTGTATTTTGGTATTGCCTTGCACTACCAAGATACTATAATGTGATACACTACTAAAGGAAGGTTGTAGTTATTGTATCATTTAAGTAACCCTGAAAATGTTGGCGTGATTGGTCTGTCCAAGAGAATGAGCGGAATACGTCAGGTATAAGTATGAACATTACAATCCTAAAGATATCAAAATCCAGTTTTTAGGCAGAAGATCACTTGGTAGAGGGTTGATTTAACAATCGGAAGATCCTGGGAACGATTCCATCGACTACCTATCCTGATTGAGTTTTTTTTTTCAGGGAGTTTCCTCAATCACGTCACGCAAATGTTGGGATGACACCTACAACACTACAGAACAATTTCTTTACCGACATTTCGATCTCGATCTTGCTAGGTTCGGGAATCCACGGTTCTGCGGTATGGATTTCAAATTCCTCTGTTTGTTCCCCGTTGTGTACATTAAGAAGTTTGTCGAAATAACTTCTCCACACATCGACAATTTTAGTCGGATCAGCCTGAAGATTTCCACGTTCATTTCTAATCATTCCTAGCCTCGGCTGGTAATCTTTTCTTAACGAGTTTATTCCTTTGTATAAATCTCGTATGTTATTTGTCTTCCCGTTTTCCTCTATCTCCTGAAACTTCTGCATCAGATATTCTCGCTTTTTGTTTCTGAACCCACATGTGGCGTTTCGTTTCGTGTTGGTATTTGCTTCGCTTTTATTACTTAGCCATCGATGCCTTGCTTGTTTTCGTTCCTCATGAAGTTTAATGCATTCTTCATCAAACCAAGGTTTGCTTTTCTGTTGTTTCTTCTCACCTACGCGTTCCTTCGCTGTGCTCTTATTGTTTCACGAATTGCCTCCCACATCTTACTTGCCTCCCACATCAATTGAATTATTATTATCATCATTATTATTACTTGAGTCGGCTAAGATTTCGAACCTATTTGAGAGTTTGAATTCGTAATCTGCTTTTATGCTCGGATTATTTAATCGTTTCACTTCGAATTTCAGTTGTTTTGATCCCTTGCTTTCTCTGTTCGCGATGCATAACTTTTCCCTTACCTTTGTGATCACTAATTGATGGTCGGTGTCACCTTTAGCTTCTCTGTACGACCTAACATCCATTATGTTGGTGTGTCTCCGTCTATCTACTAATACGTGATCGATCTGGTTGAGAATTTTTCCGTCCGGAGATACCCATGTGTATTTGTGTATGTCTTTGTGTTCAAAGTACGTGCTCTTTACCAGTAGGTTCTTCGAAATCGCGAAAGTTATCAGTCTTTCTCCATTGTTGTTGGTCTTTTCATGAAGGCTGTATTTGCCTATGGTAGATCTATATTTTTCTTCCCTCCCTACCTTTGCATTGAAATCACCCAACACAATTTTCGAATTATACTTCGGTAATCGGTCAAACAGTTTTTCTAGCTCATCGTAGAATATATCCTTGTCGTTATCAGTAGCCCCCTCGGTCGGAGCATAGACGTTTAATAAAACCGTGTTGCCCCATCGAGTACGTATCGTAACGTACGATAGTCTTTCGTTCACGAACTCTATATTCTGAACCGCCTGAAGGATACTGTTCTTAATGAGAAATCCTGTTCCTAAATCGTGAGACTGTGTTCCCCCGTAGTAGAAAGTGTACTTGCGCTGCGGGATGCTATCTTGACCGTCCCACCGAGCTTCTTGTATCGCTAATATGTCTAGCTCGTACTTCTCGGTCTCGCGTACCGCCACTTGAAGAGCGCCCGTTTGGTGTCATGTTCGTACGTTCCACGTTCCTATTCTAAGGTCTTTCTTAATCTTGTTCTTGGAGCCCCCTGAAGCAGTCCCAGCCCGGAGATCCGAATGAGGGACTAATTTACCTCGGGAATATTTTACCCCAGGAGAATCCATGAACCATCTGTTACTATTTCGTGACATGTTTTAGCGGTGTAGAGTTGTCAGCTCTACGACCTCGCAGTAAAGGTAGACATTCAAGATGTCGCCCTCTGTCCATCTCTGAGCCTTGCCGATGTCATTCATCTTCAGCCTCAGAGTGGTAATGGTGATACTGCTTCCCCTCACCATGATAATTTTTGTTCGGAGTTATCTTCCCCTAGCCTTTGTAGATCCATCTACTCACTGCAAGGCAGCAGTACTGGTTATGGTCCGCCCCGGAATATTTCCGGTACCTACAATATCTGGTCGGCATTCCCCTATCCGCCACCTGGGGAGGCGCCTGGTAGGAGACCAGTATTAAATAAAAGATCCAAAAGTGCATATGGTAGTAATAATGTTCAGGATTGTGTAAACTTCATAGGTCTGTCGGTACCCTTGGAAATACTTCAAATTTCTGGACATTTTAATGGAGTGGTTTGTTTCTATTCACAAATGAATCTCGACAATCAAAATCAAACAAGATCGATATTTTAAGACCACCCTGTAATTTAGCTGCTATAGCATGTTACTCTGTCAATTTTACGACATTATGATGTATACTAGCAATGTCGAACATGATGTAGTTCAAATAGAATTATGGTTATTGGAAATAAAGGTCATTATGCTAAGTCTCGGATAACTTTTATTCTCGTATTGTTGCAAAATGTCCCAATAATTATGGATCAGAAGTCGTTAACTATAGCGACTTAACATTTCGCTCGTTTTGTAAGAAAAGTTAAGATCTCAGAATTGTTGGGCGAAAACGTTCTATTTGACTACGTGTAACGGATACTTCAACACAATATCATACACCTCGAAACAAACCTGCACACACAATTTCTTCGTATCTCAACCCAGTATTGTAAACTTCAACACGCACTCCTGTAAAGTTTAGAAATAGTGACTTAGGAATTTCTCTTTCCGGGTAGCTCATATCTATAACACTTTATTTATGATATAGAAAGCTATACTATTTAGATACGAAGTTATATGTATATAATATTAGATACGATGCGATAATCATTGTTGAAAATATAATATTCTACACACATCTAGTATTCGTTAATAGTATTCGTGAATGAATCAAAACGCACATCTTTCAACATTTCAAATTTTGAAAAATTGCTGACCATTTTCCTTTCTAGGCTTGAGAACATAAATGGAAGATTTTTATGCAAATTTATACTGAATCTACCAAATTCCATCCTGAAAAATATTAAAATGTTAGTAAATGTTGTTATTTACTTTCTAAAAGCGGAACATTTGAGTTTTGATGCGTTTATAGGGAACCTGACAGTTTTGATAATGGTTATTTAGAACACTTAAGTATTGATATAGTTTTGATTTTAAAGTTAAGCGATCGTCAGCAATTAAGAGAAAAGTATTCATATTTAATTACCTTTTATGTTTAAGTCAGAAACTGGAATGAGAGTAATGCCTTTACGGTATCTACATTTTTTGTTAGAGTAGTGTCTGAAATACTCCGTTCAAAGGAATTGAACAGGCTTCGTAGCCACAACCAACGACACAGAGAACAAGAATTATAATCACCGGTAACCTGGTGCTTTTAAAGTTTTATATTTCAGTTTTTTTCTTTTAAATATAACCAGCAACTTTCAATAAAGTTTTCAAAGTAAACTAACATCTTTTGAAACTATCCGCTTTATCTTTAATTTGCCAATGCTAAAATAAAGTAATGTTCCAGAGATTAGAGTACGATCTTAGTCTCGTAACTTATTGATTGCATTCAATATATCATATAGTAATTTAGTTAACTTTTACAGTAAGACGCTCAATGTAAATTTTGTTAAAGCTATGTACACATCCTTGCTCAGAACACAAAGCTCTGTCCAAATAACATTATTTTAGACACAATATTCTGGTATAATTGTATACCAAGGCAACCAAGAAATGAAATACAGATACCATATTGTACGGCGAGCGAAGAAAGTTCCTGAAATGCAAAGTGCTGAACATAGGCAACACATAATACACAAAATTTTCTCTTAATCAGTTCTGGTAAGCAGAAAAATATAGTTTCCTCCCCCTCCACCATGCAGACTTCACTCAAGCAGCGATTGGAAAAAAACTATACACAGATAGAGGCACGTCTCCTTCCCTGGTAAAACTTACTTCTTCGGCCAAAAGCATGAGCTCCAAAACTAGAAAAGAACTTCAGTAAATAATAATAAGCATTTCACCCACAAACGTTTGAAACATATGAAATGAACACTCCAATTGACTGAGAAATAACACAATGAGACTAAATTGCGTTTATAAAGACGAAGAATATATTGTAAGTTTTGAAATGGAAACTATTATTAAATACTGGCGAAAGGTATAGTACATAATTGTGCAACGAGTCTTCAGCGTTGTCTGTGGCGTAATGGAATAATGGGTGCGAACGAGAGTTTCATAGTAGAATTTGAGGTCGTTGTTTCGGGCTCCCTCATATTATGATTACTTTCTTTGCACTTTCATTTTGAATATTACATTTTTTAGTATAATTTGAATAAAAATATGACTGAATGTAAAACTGACATTCTTTTCATTTGCTTAGTTTTCTCCATTGCCACTACGTATTTTCATTTCGGCCTGAGCCTCAGATGCCTAAAATAATTCAAATTTAACTTATTTTCATTGAATTACATTTATGGCCTTTAGGCATCTGAAGTTCCGGCCGGGATAGGGAAGGGAAAGGATTCGGGAAGGTGTCGGCCAGGACCTAGGTTGACGGTGCAATCCCGGCATTTGCCTGGTGTGACTGACGAAAAACCTCAGTCAGGATGGTCGGCCGCTGGGATCGAACCCAGGACCTCCCGAATGTTACGCTAAAGCTCTACCACTGAGCTACGGCAGCTCGGTAACTTATTTTTATATGGACTGTTTGTCCCTCCCCCTAGATATATTAGTAACGACAAGTCACAAAAAGATTGGCCATACACCATAGCATTTCTCACGGTCTGAACGGTGAGGAAAACTATGACTACAAAACTGGAAGGTCCTTTTTAAATTGCTTAGAATTCTCCATTTGTCCCTCTCCCCCAAGATCTCAGTAAATACAAGTCCTCGTGGTCTGAAAGGGTGGTGAAATCGATGACTGACTCTTTTTCGATAGTTCTTAAAAGAACATTTGAGTTTATACTAATGCGCTTTAGTGTTGTCTATAATAAAATCATTATTTTGCTTATTATTATTGTCTTAATTCTATATTCGGCAATGCAACTCACTCTTTTCTGTTGGTAGGAGAAGGAATAGCAAGCTGGTATTACCGAGCCCTGCTGTACACTAGGCGACCTGGTCAAGCGACCAAGTCACGCACAAAATTTTAATCCATGCTTTCTTTTGGAGCACCGCACACGAGGCGACTTTGTCGCAGCGACGCGAATTGGTCGTAGAATCGCAATGCCCGGGATTCCGAAGGCGACTTGAGGATGGAACCAAAGTCGCTTTCCGTGTATTCTGGATCACCGCCACTATGCGATTTTGTAACTCGATTTGGAACAGGGTTGATAGATGTTATTATTCCCGACCTCTTTTTGCGACGACATATGAGGAAATGAGTAATGAAAGAAGTCAGCAATATAATTAACTTACTTTGTTTGCATTTCCATAAAGTTTCATCAATACCGAGTAGCAAACATCTGTGCTTCTGGTCATTACACTTGTTACGTGATTACGACAGAGCTGAGTAGAATATCTTGCTTCGAGTAAGAAAGCCCGTCTCTCTCTCTCTCTCTCTCTCACTCACTATATATATATACTGAAGTGCCAAAAGTCATGGGATACCTATCTAATAACGTGTGGGACCCTTTCGAGCACGTCAAAGTGCAGCAACTCGAGGTGGCTGGGACGCGACAAGTCTCTGCTAATTCGCTGGATGGATGTACAACCATGCATTCGCGATTGCCGTCCACAATTCGGTGGTTGTTGGCGGTGGAGGATCATGGACACGAATATCCCGCTCAATTATATCCCACATGTGGTCGATAGAGTTCATATCCGGCGATCTAGGAGGCCAAATCATGCGTTGGATGTAGCCAGAATGTTCCCCAAGAGGGCGCATGTCTCGGACCCTATCATCCGCGCGTACCAATGGGAAACTGACTCATCTGTCCACGCTACACGTTGCCAGTTCTCCCAGGCACAATCCACGTGTTGCCGATTAGTAGCGGCACACGTGTCGGTCTTCGGCTAAGATACCACATGGAGACCAAATTGCGCAGCACTGACCTCTGATACACGTTCCTGAGACCTACATTGATTCCTGCAGTCATATAACGCATTGTTGCTTATCTGTTTGCCCGGACGAGTCTGCCTAGAGGATGTCAGTCGCGGCCATTCAGCACCCGTGGGCGATCAGTGCGTTTTCCCTGATGGGTCGTAATGCCTCCAATGCGGTGCTCACGATACACCTTTGGCACTGTGAAGCGAGTAATGTTCAATGTTCGGACGATTTCCGAAATCGCAGGTTCCATTCGTCTAGCACCAACTATTATCCCGCGCTCAAACGCCAATAATTCCTCTCGGGTTGCCATCACCACGATACAAGACGTTTCACTGCATGCACAGAAGTCCAACTGACCGCACTGCAATTGCTTCGCGCCGTTCGTCCAGTTTGCTGCGATGTTACCGCGTTGTCAATTAGTTCCCTCCTGCTATCCCATGACTTTTGGCATTTCAGTATATATTCTCGGGATTCATCCATCGATCAACCTGTTATATCTGATTTGGATCGTTTAATGCAGGCACAATGAAAGCAATTTTATTTATTTTTTCCACTTAAACCTTATTAGAATTGAATTGAATTTTATTTATGGCCTTTAGGCATCTAAGGCTTAGACCGGGAAAGAGGAGGCGAAAGGATTCGGGAAGGTGTCGGCTACGTGTCGGTCCTATGTTGAAGGTGCCATCCCGGCATCTGCCTGGTGTTCTGAGGAAAATCCCTGGAAAAATCTCAGTCAGTATGGTTGGTCGCTTGGGTCGAACTCACAACCTCCCGAATGCTACACCGTGAAATAAATGGATAGTGTTAAAAGGATCTCAAGGAGAAAGTTCTTTCAAGGGAAGAAGTTCAGGACAGGGCTTTGGGAAGAAGACTTATCAAAAACGTCGAGTTCACGTAGCACAGTGCAGCCGATTCTAAAAGAGCTGGCCAAAAGTAAAAAAAAAAAAGTAACTAGTTAGGGATTTGTTCATGTTGGGTTAATTACAGTACATCTGTAATGGTCAGTAATTACTTATGAAAGTGTTTATTTCCCTTTACCTGTCCCAAAATAGGAGTCACAAAGCTACATTTGTTCGGTTGGCATCGATTGTGTTACTGAGGCAGTAAACGACGTACGTGTTGAAAGTTGTATAAAAAAGTTGTATAGAAGCAGATCGTAATCAAATAAAATGGAATCAAAGTCTGAAAGTACGTAGAATATATATAAAAAAAGTTACGTAATAATAATTTATCAAATATAAATTATTAGTGAAACAATAATAGTTATTGATTTTTATTAATTGAAAGCGTTAAAATATGATATATTATTATGAAAAGTTATGTTGTTCCGTGTTGTTGTTGTGCTGTCAGACTTATTGTAAGTCAGAGTCAAATGTATGTTCGTCAATATAAAACAAAAAAATTCTGCCCAAAGTTACCCCTGTTGGTTAGTCAATCGTTTCAAAATGGCGGACCCGAAAATCCATTTTCCACACCGTTTGATTTAGTGCTACGAAATTTGGCACAAAGGTCTATTATCACGAGTAGTTTAGGAAAATATTACATGTTGAAAAAGTCGCCATATTGGATCCAAAATGGCCGCCAACCCTATTGGTGTATAGAGTGCAAAGTCTAAACCACTGGAACTAGAAACACCAAGTTAGACATGAATGTACAGGACCAATAGTAGATTAAGAAAATATTCCAAAATGTTTCGAAAGACAACATCTTAGATTCAAACTGGCGGCCCCAAAAATCCAATTTCCACACCGTTACAGCTAGAGAAATGAAATTTGTCATAAAGGTGTATCATCACGAGTAGTTTAGGTAAATATTACAATATGTTGAAAAGGTTGCCATCTTTGATTCAAAATGACTGCCCAAAATCCTATCAGGAATCATTTATTAAAAAACAATAACACTATTAAATATATATATATCATTAAAAACAATTACCATTTAAGTATAGGCTAAAATGTTAAAATGTTGTTAAAGGGGTTCAATTTTGCAACTCTGACTTCAAATTCGTAATCAGTTCCAAAATCACATGAACATGATATTTATCTTGATTGTAACATGATATACAGCTGTTTCACGAATAGGGGTTGTCAATAGGGGAAGAAGGGGATTACATTTTGAAACTCTGTCTTCAGATTCTTAATCAGCGACTCCCCCAAAAAAGGAGTACAGATTTTGAGATCATTCATTTGAGTTTTTTACTTTTGGCCAGCGTTTTTGGAATCGACCTCACTGTTTGTAGGTGAGAAAAGACGGAGAGAAAGAAGAAGAAGAAGATTATCAATCTGCACTATTGTTGCAATCTAAAAAGGTAATGAACAAAGTAGAAAATTTTGTGCTAGGTTGGGAAAAATTGAAGCAGTATAATTGAAGGTGGCTATTTAACTATTCATGGATAAACTCCGTCAACCAAATAGATCAACGGAGGGATCGAATTTCCTTATCGAATAGACCGTTTGCTGAAACCAACAATCAACAGAGGATGACCACATGTAGGTGTTGTAGGCGTGGTTTGGTACTTAAGATGCCTTATAAACATCCGCTTTTCAAGGCGAAATGCCATATTTTTAAAACATTTCAAACACTGGATACGTTGTTGTTTTTCGTTGTGAAATGTCAACCACCTATTGCTTCTACATCCGGTTCGCTCTTATTGTCAACAGTTTGAATCTACATGGTTCAAATTAATAATAAACCATGACATGACATATTGACATTTTAAAAAACGTGACTGAAAGAAAATAATTATTTTTATATACAAGACCATATAGCATTTGATGGATGAAGTAATACTATATTAGCAAGTTGGATTTGTTAGTTTGGCTTTTGGTCTATATGTAGCAGCTGGATAGCGTAAAAGATTTACCCTTTGCGCTATATCATTAAATTTATTAATTTCACTTTCACTTTCTTCTTCTCTGTGTGTGTGTGTCTCTCTCTCTCTCTCTGTCTCTGTCTCTCTCTTTGTGTGTGTGTGTATGTTATTTGATTTGACTTCCCTCGTAGCAGTGACAGCCTCTATAATAATTGGTGGTTATTAAATGGAAAATGTGTTTGAAGTTACCCTGGAATAATTTCGTTCAATTTTTGACCTTGGATTGTTATTATAATTCTCTATTTTTCTTGCTCTCAGGCGGAAGTACTTTCTTTTTCGTTCCGCCAGCCAAATTACTTTTATAAGAGTTAATATTACTCCAAGTCAATAATATAAGCAGTAATATCTTGTTTTAATATTTCTTGATACATTCTACTTTAAATGTTATTTTATAAATGTGCTGTTGTAAAAGAAACAGGCAATTTTATCGTAAAGTTTGTATATAATTCAGTGCAAGAGACCCGATAGTAGCGGTGGACAACGATGTGCATTGTCATTAACTAGCCACGTTCTCAAACTTGGTGCTAACTGCAGTAACGCACTACAGCGCGTTGAATGTAGGTGTGTAGAATTCATGGCGATTATCCGACCACGAAGGAACTAGAAGAATAATGAATATGTGTGAAATTCTATCAGCGCACACATTTTCCACAGGCATCTTCAACATGGTGCCTGAAGCTATTGAAACGAGAAACAGCGTTACAAATGGTACGGGCGTTTCGAATCGGATCGAACTGCAACCGAAGACGACGCAAAGTCCGGACGGTCGTCCATATCTACCGACATGGTTCAGGTAGAAAGGGTCAATGCAATCCGTCGTCTCATCATACGTGAAGTGTTTACTGAACTAAGTTATCAATATAGACTCATGTTACACGATTTTGACGGAAAATAACTAAAATGCGATGTATTGCCGCTAAGTTTGTGCTACGTTTGTTAACAGTCGAACAAAAAGAGGACCGTGTCAGAACATGTGAAGAGTTGTTACGCAAAACGAATGCTTACCCAAATTTCCTGAAGCTGGTGGTGAATCATCACAGTGAATCAAGTAATCGTCACTACGGTCCAATAAGCACAAATGAGTAAGTCACATGTTAAAGTTACGTTAATCGTCTTCTTAAAATAGCAGGGGATTGTTCATGCGGAGTTTGTACCACTTAGTTCCACAGTGAATGCAGCAGCTTACGTTAACTTAATGCAACGATGACGAGAAAAAGTGCGGCGCAAGACACCAGAGATTTAACCCTCGTTGTTAGAGGGTTTTGCAAAGCAGCAAACAACTGCTGTCTCACATCCGACCTACTCCGCTGATGTGGTAGCAGCCAACTACTTCCTCTTCTGCAAAAAACGTTGTGTCTCTCCTTTTCTTTATTTAGCACCTACTTGCCAAGCACCAGAGTCACGTGTCTCTTTGCTCCTCCTAGTTTCGACCCTGCAAAAAGGAAATACAGAACAATTGATGGAACTTATGACATGAGGTGTTCTTTGCGTAGTCCCTTGCAGGTAACCACGTGATTAAGGTGACGTTCAGAATTAACCACTACATACGTGAGTACATCGGCGGACAGCATCAGCAGTTCAGCTTCATCGCTGCCTTGCGGTCAGCGATATTGTGGGGATTCTGTTCATAGACTTCGCCTTTCAGGTAACCCTAGAGGAATTGTAAAGAGCGGGAAAGGGAGGATTCATCCCTTTCACAGCTGACTGTTTATAGTTTAGACAGGGCAGTAATGCGGCGTTCAAATTGTACTGCAAGGAGTTGAAAACATTCTGTTTGCGATGCGGTCATACCCCATATTGCACGAATCACATGTTTGCGGCAGCAGCCATACAACGGGCAAATGGCAGGAGCGGATCAGTCAGCATAGAACACTCATGACAGTTCCATCAATAAACACTGGGCCGAACGAATACCCGAAGCTCGATATTGTATACCACACAGTAACACGGTCCAGATGAAGTAGCTTTTGCACTACAAATTGAGGGCTTTTGCCGCCCCCAATCTTATAATTCTGATCGTTGACGTAGCCATTCAGATGAAAATAGGCTTCATCAGTCAACCATATATCAGTTTTGACTGTAGTTTTTACTTCGATCATACCCACGACTATTCGTGCAAAGGTCAATCGTTGTTCTTTAGCTAATGGTACTGGCTGATGGATTTGAATTTTGTAAGGGAACAAATACAAACCATGTCTCAGAATGGTCCACACAGTCGTATGACTGGTGTTAATATATTGGATTTCGCAACGCAATGGACGTGTTGTTCCTCGTTGGTACAACGCACGGGTTTCAGCCAATTTATCCGCAGATGTAGCTGTTGATAACCTGATGATTTTTCTCTTTAGATCATCTGGCACGATACAATGGCGATTCTTTCGAACTTCGCTGACCAAGTGACGATGGTTTGCCAGGTTGGACCTACTTTGACTGCAACCTTGGTGCAGAATGCCCTTACGTTAGGGTTATTTCTAACATATCATTGTTTCTGTCATTTTCTTGCTCTAGTAATATCCTTTCTTGCAGGCTATACTGCGCCATTTTGTGCCCTGTGTGGTGGCTGTATTACACCTTTGGAGACAATAGTATTGCTATTAGGAATCTTACTAAGTAGTACCACTACAACTAGTAGGCGAATAATCCTTCTCACACATTGTTTCACAAATTCAATTAGATAATTTGTATTATCCTTCTTGAATTAACAGAATATCTGCTTACGTTCTATAACTTGACAAGCAAATCTAAGACTGTACTCGAGACGTAAAAAAAATATCTATATCTTGTGTGGACTATATACCAAAATAATTCAACACTTTATATGTGAATGTTAAATCTATTAGATCAATGTATTTCTTTATATTTTTATCCTCTGTCTGACTCTTTCTCAGAAATACTCAGCGATAGAAAGATAGAGTAGAAAGAGTAAGAATAAACACCAAGATAAAGAGAGTCAAAGAAAAGAAGGACAAGAGAGATGAAAGAGGAGAAATTTGTAAGAACCCTTGTGGGAACTTTCAGACGTGCAACAAGTTCTTTTAGCTATTTTTAGGCAACCATTGTGTTCTCTCTTTTTCTTCACTCTCTCTCTGTTTTTCTTTCAACAGTTTTCTCCTTTCCTGTCTTTTCCTTACAGAGAGCATTTCCTTGTCAGACTGAAAAATAATGGATTTTTTTTCTTTTCTATTTGTAGCATTGAACCGACACTCAAAGCATCTCTAATATCATCACACAAAACTATATTTGTTAATCATGAAGTCAGTGGTGCAGAAGGAGGAGGCGAAGAAAAGTTAAAACTTAACTTCAACATCCCGTGCGTCATATTACCTTTTCTTCCACGAGTGATGTTCTCAAACTTCTGATAAGAGAATATCTATAGCTTTCATGTAAATCATATGAATTTTGCTGTAGAAAAACGTAGGAAGATTGAAGTAAATAGGAAGTTTATTTGAGCTTATCTCACAAACGGGTCAAGTTCTCTGTGAAAGGAATGAGCATCACGTAAGACGAAAAATGCATTTCCTTTTTCTTACCGTTCAAAAGCTTTTCGAGAAATTCACCTTCTTTTTCATGTTTTCAATAACTTTCCTTGATGTAAAAAGCACGAAATGTAAATGAAATCAAATTCCTGATCTAGTAATAGAAACAAAGTCAGATTCTTTTAGATTGCTTCTAAATGTGTATCATGAGTTTGATTTCCGTAATGTTCCTTGTCCAAAAGTAGGTGGAAAGAAAATTAGATATCAATGTGGAAGTCGCTCCTAATGTTAGTTAAATTATTTTACATGTATGGGCTCGTAGGTCGAAACGTTAGCCAAAATCCATCATATGTGGTAGCAGAGATTATATTTGTCAGCGAGCACTCATCCGAGGAAACAGATAGAGGTTCCTTTGTTTAGGTAGCATCCCGAATTTTCCCGAAGGAAAATTTTGCTTTCATTGTTTACCATTGGACCAAGTGGGTTCGGTTCAATTAGACTATTGATCTCCTTGTGTGAAAGGTACACACAGATTAAATAAAAGTGCGCAATATACTTTTCTAAACCCATAATTTGTGCATTCTGACAACAAGTAACTTATGTGTGTTAAACACACAACACATGAATCGGCAATTTTAAGTCTATATCAAATATTGGTTCGTTATCATCATATTGTGCAATTTGTTTGTACAGGGTAAGTCAAAATGATGGACCCGATTTCATAAATTTATTTTGTGAAATATAATGAACATATCTTAATGTGAGCTACGCGCAAGGAAAGGCAAAAGTTCAAAGTTTAGTTGAGTTTAGTTTATGTCCCGCGTGGTTGCATTGTCTACCGCTACGCGGCGCTGGAAGCAGTTAACGAAAATGGCGCTGACTGGAGAGCAGAAATCGTTGTGTGTGCTGGATTACCATGTAAACAACTCTGTGATGAGTGTTCAACGGCATTTCCGTACCAAGTATGGCAGAGACCCACCTACTGGAAAAACCATTCGTACGTGGTATGAAAAATTCAGAGATACGGGCTGCATCTGTAAGCGAAAATCGACTGGCCGTCCTTCAGCTGAGGAAGAGACAGTGGAACGTGTTCGCGCCAGTTTTGTGCGGAGTCCACAGAAGTCTACCTACCGGGCAGCGAGGGAACTTAAAACGCCACAGAAAACTGTATGACGAATTCTGCGGAAACGTTTACAAATGAAATCCTATCGCTTGTAACTGCTACAAGCCTTAAGAGACACTGAATATGCTGCTCGAGCGTCTTTCTGTGCTGATTTTCTCACGTTAATGGAAGAGGATGGGTTCGCCGAAAGGTTACGTTACAGTGATGAAGCGGTGTTTCACCTTTCTGGGAATGTGAATAGACACAACGTAAGGATCTGGGGAACTGATAATCCCCACGCAGTTGTGGAACACCAACGCGATTCACCCAAGGTGAATGTGTTTTGTGCCATTTCCCCTGAAAAGATTTATGGGCCCTTTTTCTTCCTTGAACCTACTGTGACAGGACATGTTTTTCTTGATATGCTGCAACAATGGCTCCTTCCACAGCTCGAAGAAGATGGTGCAGATTTCACTCTTCAATTGGATGGTGCCCCTCCGCATTACCATGGCAGCGTTCGGGATCATCTCAATGAGGCATTGCCACAGCGCTGGATAGGCCGTGCATATCAGGAGGATCGAGTTCTCATTCGTTGTCCACCTCGTTCCCCCGATCTGACCCCGTGTGATTTCTTTTTGTGGGTTTTCATAAAGGATCGTGTTTACGTACCACCACTTCCAACAACATTGGGTGACCTTCGCGCCCGCATCACAGCAGCCATTGCAGAGATTGACCGTGACACACTACACAAGGTTTGGCAGGAGATAGACTATCGGCTTGATGTGTGTCGTGTTACGCGAGGTGCTCACATAGAGCACTTGTGATGTGACTGAAAAAAACTTTGAGAGTTACCCTTCTTACCACATGTATTACATTCAGATATGTTCATTATATTTCACAAAATAAATTTATGAAATCGGGTACATCATTTTGACTTACCTTGTACTTGCTTTAGTTCATATATCAGTCAATTTCTATGAAACTTAGTGTACATGGGTCTATACTGTACCTTTGTAATTTTAGGCAATATTAAAGAAAATTCATATTTTAATGGACAACGCCAGTAATGTCCATCAAACCAGTAATAACATATTTTCTGGCTTCAACGTTAGTTTTGGATAGTGTTTGGGAATTCCCCGAACGTCTAACCACCAGGGATTAAATTCAGGACCACTTTCAGGGAATTCAGGATGAATTCAGGGATTAAATTCAGGGAACGTCTAACCACTTTTATTACACACCATGGATATTTGTGTTTCTATGTATTATACTGTACATACAATACACCTGTTGACAGTTAAGTGTGCGGTAATATTTGGTCAATTACGAACGGGATGCACTATTGTTTGAAACGATATTGGATGAGAGCCCTTCCAAACATCGAGTTTGAATTTAAAAAATCCCTGCTAACCACTTCACTCGTTGGAGACTTGAATATGTACATTTCAATCACGTATTTCCGATGAACCCGTTAGATCATTATTATTTATTCTCACTTTCAACAGGTAACATGACACTGTAAGCTGCTGTGCATGAAAAGATTAAAAATTTTGATTATGTCTTGATGTCGAAATCTAAAAATACATTGAATTAAAGATGAAGACACAGGAGTGATAGACGTCAGAAGTATGCTGTAACAATAACTTCCATTTATTAACGCATTGACTAATGAAACAATCTTCACATCGAAACCGAATACATCAAGTGTACAATCATAAATAATCCTGATTCTGCATCATCTTTTCATATTAGTTCTCCCATTTCCTTAAATATAATGGATGATCGTACGAATCACCAAAATACATATGACGTCATGATAAGAATGCCAGGAGATGAATGTCAATGCATCCGCAAACTCGGAAGATCACATGTGAAGTACGAATGGTCGTCAAGCAAAACTTGCAAAACCACTTGATTATCATCAGCTCCAGAATTTGATACGTTAACAAGAAGCTCTTTACGATCGTCTGATCATAGTCTACAAAGGCTAAGGTTACACTACAAACTTCAAGGTTCCGAGAAACAATGGAACGGAATCGTATCCTATTCAATGGTCATTATTCAAGCTGAGAGTGGATCTCAGTTCTCTCAGGCTAAACGAATCTTTTCATATCCATCAATCTTCCGAGGTTTAGGCAAAAAAACCTTCGACATGAAATCAAACCTTATTCAAATCTTCTTTTTATACATACACAGAATAAGCTTGCCAACAATAATCACACTTTACAGCAGTATCAAACCTCAGACACGTTTTCATCAAACACTGGCACGAGTAATACGTACTTATGTTTCCCTCAAACTGTGTAGTTCTCATTTATATATCCTTAACCGTATTCTATTTATTCAATTAAAGATCTCGAATATATCAATTCCAATTGACACCATGATAAAATAATATCAGCTACTGTATTTATAATTCACACTACAAGCAGTGTGATACGCAAACAAAAGATATTCTCTTTAACAAAAACAACTGAAGAAATGAACAATATCGTAATTAAGTTAGTTTTGATATGTCGAAGCATCGGTATTCATGTCAGGATCGGTATTCACATTTACCGATTGTCACTGTCAAGGGAAATGCGGAGCCACGGTGGCTTAATGGTAGAGCGCATACCTCTGATGCTTGAGGTCGTCGGTCCGATCCCTGCTCGTTTCATGCGGGATTTCTGGTTGTCAAATCTCATCTGCGTTGGTTTTCTCGGAATTCACCCGTTTCCTCCCACATTCTTCATTCCACTAATCATCCCGTCATCATTCATCTGACCTGAGTCAAAGTTGCCTAAGGGACTTAAAAAACTAAATTCAAATGTAAAGCAACGAAAATGCAGGAAATATCAAATTAAATATATATTTTTTAAGTAAAAGGTATTGAACACTTTGGGTCAACACTAAACACTTAAAATACATTTTTTTTAAATGCTAGGAAGAACACCTTCACTTCTGCCATCCTTGTTTGCGGAAGAGTTGTCTCCGCTGGACTCATTCCTCAGAAACTTGAAGTAGTTGGGCTACAGTTTCTTGTCCAGCTTGTAGAAAGTAACATGTATTGTCAGTTTCTTAAACTTTACGATCTTAAAATTGTAATCTGGAGTCGTCTTGTTTTTTAATTATTACAAATAAATAAAGAAAATATGTTCTACTGAGTGAGTGTTATTTTTTTTAGGTAAGTCAAGTTAGATTGATCCTCCTGAAAGTCTGAAAAGTATTTTTACAATAATGTCTTGTGCTTATTTGCTACTGTATTCTTGACCATTTTGGTTATAAGATTGACCTTCAAGTTGGACTTTTATACATTCCCAAAATATAAGATATACTGTAAATCAAACATAAACTACAAGAACAATCACAAAAATAATGGTATTAGTGTTCCGTCTATGATTTTATATACGTTCTGTGAAATAACCAAAATTAAAACAAATGTGAATTTCATTCAATAAGGACGTAATACTGAATCATTGAGAGTAAGACAAGCAACTAAAGCTTATTTATTGGGCAGTTCAATTTTCATTGTTGGACTGGAATAGTATCTATGGAAATTCCTGTTTCAGGGTTTACGGGTAAATATCGGTATGCAGATAATATTTCCTGATCAGCATCCTCGTCCAACATTATAATAGCACCTTACACTGACGATCATGCTCGTCGAGGAAGCTAATCAGCAAACAAGATAGTGTAGTGGCGCAAAGTATGCTCAAGCTTCCTCGACAGCAAGCTTGTAAAGCAAACAGTTGAGCAAGCTGACCAGCAAGTTCGATAATGTAAGAGCGTCCTAAGAGGAAAAAGTGGCTACAGGATTTCATTATGGGTACCATCCTATCATTCTTCTGCTGGAACTGAAGAGAAGCGTCTCTTACATTACCTCTACAGGCGATGAGTTGAAGCCTCTAATGGAAACCACGATTTATAACGTGTGACTTCTGACGTCAAAAAGACTATGAAGTCCAAAAGTTTTAACATTAAGAAAAGTGTATAATTCTGCCCTCCAGGTTAGCATATTATTATATACGACTTGTCTAGACACTCAGTAATATTGGACTGAATTATATTTGAATGGCAATATTCTCTCTCTACTACATTTTATTAACTGAGTACAAATGATTATGATTCTCCAAAGCTGGGAAAACAATGGTATTATCCTTAAATATTAAGATGCATGGCGTCAGTAAAAGCAGACTGAGATTTACTGACAGGTATTAAACCCGCTTTATAACTTATCCGGAATATAATTAAATCTTTTTTTTCCTTTATTAAGTGTAAGTCAAATACTGTGCTGAAATAGTAACAACGAGAAAGATAAGTGCATTACAAATGAAAAAAAGTACTTTACGTATTACAATACAGTACGA
The DNA here is from genome assembly GCA_022664845.1 of Lepisma saccharinum. Classification (NCBI taxonomy): domain Eukaryota; kingdom Metazoa; phylum Arthropoda; class Insecta; order Zygentoma; family Lepismatidae; genus Lepisma; species Lepisma saccharinum. The sequence goes on from JAGDQP010023373.1 coordinate 27,072, forward strand.
AATACGTACATTGAGCAACGCGGGACAAAAGTTCGGAAATATGGAACTAACTAACATTTTAAAAAAATAGGTTTAAATCAAAATCATACTGCGCGAATTTAATAAAAACTTAATCCTGTGGTAAGTTCCTTAAAATATAGGTGGATATGATGGTACTTGCGATATATTCCATGTTATTCTGAGGGAAGGAATAACGAGATTTTAGTGTATTTTTCGGATTCACATTACCACTATTATTCAGTCATATTATTATTTAGACTATTTTGCTACAATTTAGAATATTTTAATAATTCTTAAGACTGCTTTTTATTATTCTTAAGACTGCTTTTATTGTTCTTCAGACTGCTTTTATTATTATTAAGACTATCTTTATTATTATTTTTAAAATTAGGTAACCATATCTAGGTATATTCAGTAGCCATTATTTTCCTTTATGTTCTTAAGCCGCGGTGGCTCAATTGATAGAGAGCTTACCGCCAGCGCTAGGGGTCGTCAATTCGATCGCTGCTCATGCCATGTGTGTTTTGTGGTGGACAAATAGCGTGTACGCGTTTTTTCTCAGGATTCTCTCGTTTTATCCCACTTTCTTCATTCGACTAATTCATCTGACCTGGACCATAGTTTGCTAAAGGCCTTTAAAAGTAAATTCAAATTCAATTCCTTTATCTTCTTATCGATAATTCTAAGAAGATAAATATCCTTGTAATCTGAAAAGAAATTTCAGTAAACCAAAAACTGTAATTCAGTTTAGAAAATTGAGTAGTTTATTTTTTTTAATTTCACTTTTTTTCCAAATCTTATTTTTGTGACAACTTCTGCGTATGATCGATCATTGGTTTCTAAAAATTAGAATGAATCCAACTGACCATCTTCACATAGGGTTAACTAGGTAACAGTAACAAAAGTTATTTTAGAGTGAATGAAACTTTGAAATGTAAAAGCATAGCTCACATTATAAATAGCCACTTAGATATTTGTTTTTTCATTCATTCAATTCAACTTGTTAATTTAAAAAAGTATGTATATTTTTTTTTCATGCTAAAAATATTGATAAAAGAGGAAGTCGGTTTCTCCAGAAATTTTTGAAAGGAGCATAGCATAAAGAATAGACAATAATAATTTCTACATTCTTATAATACAATGGAAAAAGGCTGAATAAACACAACGAGGAACATGAAAGAAATTTCCTTTATTTTCCCTGTAAGTTTTTCGTTGTCGTCTTGGAATGATAAGACATTTTCCTCCTACGGCATATTTTTTCCATTCTTCTGGTATTTATAAAGGAGCTAATTTAACAATAGAATTTCCTAGTTCAATGTCTTGTATCAATGTATTTCCGTCCCATGTGACCTCTTATAGTCCCAGATTAATAACATTCATTTATTTTCAAACTTTTTGTTAGATTTTGACAAGAATGAACAATTGTGGAGCTTACATATTGACATGAAGAGAAAGAATTCACTTCTGGTTAAACATATATCGGCCTATGCCATTTGGTCTTCTTAAATGTTATTTATAGACCAAATAATTACAAATAAATCTTGATTTATTATATATCTGGTGTAGTAAAAAGTAATCCATTATTTTTGCATGACATTGAAGGCTTGACTTACCATATTTAGAATGATCCGATTTAGGTCACATATGCGCCGTTTTGTTCGATAACGTGTTGCCATTTGCAAGGTAATATCATGATGCCTCTCTCATAGAAGCCCTTGTCCCTATTGGCAAAAAATTGAGACAGTCGATGTTCACAAGCCTCTCTTGAAGCGAATTTTTCACCAGCAAACGTGTTCGCCATGGACAGGAACAGATGGTAATCACTCGGTTCCAGGGCCGGACTATAAGGTGGATGCATAAGAACCTCCCAACCAAGCTCCCGGAGCTTCTGGAGAGTCACTATCGATGTGTGTGGCCTGGCGTTGTCCTGGTGGAACACAATGCCTCTCCTATTGGCCAAAGCTGGGCGCTTCTGGGTGATTGCTGCCTTCAGATGGTCCAAGTGTCGACAGTATAGTTCCGAGTTAAGGGTTTGGCCGTAGGGGAGCAGCTCATAGTAGATAATTCCCTGCCAATCCCACCAAACACACAGCAAAACCTTCCTGGCCGTCAATCCTGGCTTGGGCACCGTTTGCGCCGGCGCACCGCGCTTCGACCACGACCGTTTTCGCGTGACGTTGT
>JAGDQP010023374.1:0-29252 GCA_022664845.1 Lepisma saccharinum
GAACTCCACGCCATTTTACATCTTCTATTTATTTCATCAGTCAACTTTGCATTCGATGTTTTAAGCTGGCCTAGGTAAACATACTCATCAACTATGCCTATTGTCTCTCCGTTAATCTTCACTTCCTTCTTTGCAGCATGTTGGTTGTACATTACTTTTGTTTTACTTAAGTTCATTTTAAGGCCTATTTTCGAACTCTCGTTACTCAGTTCTTCCATTCTGGTTTGTAGTTCTTCTGCACTTGAAGCAAACAGGACTATATCATCAGCGAACCGTAAATGATGAAGATATTCGCCATTAATTTTAATTCCAACTTCATCCCAGTTTAAATTCTGGAACACTCTCTCCAGGACCGCACAAAACAGTTTCGGAGAAATTGAATCTCCTTGCCTTACCCCTTTTCCAACTTTAAATTTTTCACTGTCTTGATGCAGTCTAATGACAGAAGTGGCAGTCGAGTAAATGTTTCGCAGTAACTTGATGTATGCACTTTCGATGCCTTGATGTTCAAGTGATTTAAGTACTGCTGACAATGAGACCGAATCGAAAGCCTTTTCAAAATCTATGAATCCCAAACATAATGGAAGTTCATATTCATTAGTCCTTTCCATAACTTCATTCAATGTTTGTATGTGGTCCATTGTGCTAAATCCACGACGAAATCCGGCTTGTTCCCTTCCCTGATTAAAATCCAAGTCTCGTTCAATACGATTCAAAATAACTTTGGTGAATATTTTGTATAGGACTGACAGTAAACTAATTGGTCTGTAGTTTTCTACGCGTTCTTTGTCCCCTTTCTTGTACAACAAAACCCTGATTCGTTGACGTGGGCTTGTTTTAAAGTTATATTATTGTTAAAACGTGTCCCTGCACGGTGAAAAACGGTTTCTTAAAATTGACGGAAAAGTCCTTATCTGTGCACCGATCTTATTTCCAAACAAGTATGTTATCATTTTCAATTAAATGAGAATGCTCATATCTCATTTCTAAGAAAATGGTTTCTCGGTGTACAGATAAGAACATTTTTCTCAATTTTAAGAAATCGCTTTTTACTGTGCGGACTTCTTTGTAAAATGTTTCATGAACTATTTTTTTTAAAAAAATCTTGTTTATTGGAGAGAATTTGGTGAGTACGGTATGTACAAACTTTGTTTTGATTTCATTCTTTATTTCTGCAAAGTATTAATTCTTCATTATTCATATGAAATGAATTAATGATTTCTGAAATAGCACATTCTCCGTTTGTATAACGCAAAATTTCACTTGTATTTGAGTAATGTAAGAACTCTCCTTACCGTCACCCTACACTTATCGTAAATAATTACGTCCTTAAAAGAAATATGGATACGATAGCCATCATATAACATTCAAATCTTTGCCATGGAAACCAGAACGAATAAATACATTGTATAAAGAAAGAGTGCTGACCCCAGCAGAAAAATTCTAAAATTCATGGTTTCCAAATTATTCAGAATGTCTTAGTACTTTCGTAACAAACGAAAATGTCTTTTAAATCAGAAGATTTATTATTATTATTATGTATCATGTAGATTCTGTTACTTTGACTAATATGTATCAGGTTCATTACAATACATTAAGCCACAATCATCCAACAATCCCTAAGAACTCCCCAGTTTCAGGTCTACACAGAAACACAGGACTGACCCAAGGAGAAAACTGCACCCGAGAAATTCTTCTGCTGATATACCTTCTTTGTGACACTAACTCTTTTATATCATGTCGTGAAACGTCAGTAAATAGGCTTACGTATTTCTGAATCGGTTCCTTTTGACTGTTATCTGGAACAATCAAATAATTTACTGTCAACGTTTGTAGCTACAAGAGTTGCAGGCTCTGATGGTAAGTCTAAGTCGACTCTGACCTCACAGCATACTCCTATTCATAATATAGCTTCTCAGATATAGCGAAAGATTGCTTGACAAAGCAGTTGCGCTCTGCATAATCTCACCCTAACTAACAGTTGCACCCCGCATAATCCCGCCCTAACTAACAGTTGAACCCCGCATAATCTCGCCCTAACTAACAGTTGCACCCCGCATAATCTCACCCTAACTAACTACATAGCTTACGGAACTCGCAAATTTATCGCCTCAGTAACAAATGTTTGCCATTGGATTCTACGCTAGGCAACATCAAGCCAGTTTTCATCTTGAACATACGTCTATACATAATCTCAGCCTACATCTATTAATTTAAATATTCTAGGAAAACTACTGTAGAAGTACCGATAATTAAGCGCGAGATGATGCAAGCAAATTCTCAGTTATATAAATTGAGGAGTTGCTTAACTCGAAAAACAAAGTTCTCAGAAAAACGTATTCGAAAGTTTTACATGTGATTTTATCAGATTTTTTGTGCCTGTAGATGTTTTGAGATAATATAGAAATATTTTGCTAATATCCCTAGGAAGGCATTGCATGAATCACAAGGAAGCTATATTAATCCCTGATATTAATATAATAAAATAATTAATCATAGAAGTTAAGTAGTTTTTTCCATAAAAGGCCCGGCGTATGCGCACCAAACTTGGAACGAATGTTCTTGGGCATCCCAGAGAAACAACTGTCAGGGTTTCCACATCCCCAAGCATCTCCAGTTGTCAGTATTGCCATCATGGTAAAATATAACTCAATGGCTTCTATACTGTTAAACGGATCTGCACCAAAATTCGCAACATTCTTCTTCTAGACAATACAAACACGACGGTAGGGAACAGTACCCCTCTATGTACTCCAGTTGTCAGTGTTGCCAAACTTAATTGCAAATTTTCAAAGCTTCTGCAAGAACTTCTATATCGCCACCAAACGGGCATGAATATTGCACCCTGAATAATCTCGCCCTAACTAACAGTTTCACCCCGCATAATCTTGCCCTAACTAACAGTTGCACCCCGCATAATCTCGCCCTAACTAACAGTTGCACCCCCATAATCTCGCCTTAACTAACAGTTGCACCCGGATGCTCTTCGACATGCTAGAAAAAAAAATATGACGGTCTCCACCCGCTAGAACATCCAAGTTGTCAGTGATGTCAGCCAATAAAATTTAAGTTCTGCAAAGCCTTCCACACAGTTCATAGTATCAGCACACCTGTGGATTACTAGCAATTCTACGGAAGAATAGTTTGCGTTAGCGTTTGTTTCTTTCACCTCTTGCAGTCTACTATTATTTGTTTGAACTTATCTTCTACATACATATAATTCAATGTCAAGGTGTTTATGTGTTTGTTTGTTTGAACGCTATACAATTCTACAGCCCTTGACAGATTCGAACGAAATTTGGCACGTATATTCCTTAGGCCCTAGAAGGATTAACTACCACATTAAGAGGCTGGCACCCCCACCCAAAAGGGGAGAAGGGAAGTATCGATTCAATTAGTTAATAGCACGCGAGTTACATATCCATACAGGCTAAGTAACCCATACTACAATGCAGTTTGCCGGGTTGACTTTCCTCAAGTGGACAAATATGAAATTTCTTCCTTTCAATTCATTAGCAATGGCTAGCTTAATTTTCGGTTCGAGATCCTACAGGGATGGGGATAAGGGGGCGAAAAACCTCTGGACCCTGCACCAACGAGCAGGCAGACCAGCTAGTATTCATATATTCTTCTACGTGGAGGTCTAATACAGCTAATAGGCCACAAAACGGAAAAAACAACTTAACCCGGGTTATCACATCTATTTATGAACAAATTAACGAAAGCGTTCAATCTCATACGAACGTTCTTCGTGTTTATTTGGTGAATTTTAGGATTTGGCTCTTTTTAATACAAATGTATCTTTTTTTCAGGTTTTATTGAACCAAAACAAAAGAAGAGATGAGACACAAACTATGAAATCAATGTCTTGGAAGGTTTCAGTGAAAACCAGAAAAAAAGTTATTAAAATAAGTACAGCAGTTTCTGATCTTAGGATGCAAGAAAAATGGTGTCTAACACTGAGTGAGTTCGTTTGCTCACTATTTGGCAGCTAATTAACTAGCTATCGACATATGTCTCGTTAACATATGCCCACCACCACAATACTGTAGAAAAGTAATGGTTATTACACACGACGCTGGAGTTGTAAGTTTTTGGTAAGTTTGATTCTCTCCTTATTGTCTCTTGTCCAACTTACAATATAGGCTGCCCGCGACAGTAACTGCAAAGTCCAGTAGGCCATGTAGTAAACCTGACAAGCAGCACCAAGCGGAGAATCAAATATACTTGTTAAATCTCCTAATATTTCATAAAACACCAATGCCGTGTGACATATCCATTACTTATTAGCATGATTGTTGTGTTGGAAAAACTTTGGTAAACTTTATTTTAAATGGACCAGTCTAGTACCTATTGATTTCGGCCCGTCACGATTATCCGTCACGTTCTAGTTAAAAGACACCCATATCGGGACTCGAAGCCGGGTTGATATCTTGTAGGCGGGGACATGTTACGAAACATACATCGAAAACTATAGTACGCGCGATCTAATTATCTATCTGACTGCGCATACTAGGCACGTGATCTTGAAAGCGCGCGACTATGTTGTTGCGAAGTTGGACACCCACACCACACCTCCCAGACCGCACAAAAGTTTTATATAGAATTATTTCTCCAGGCTTTCTTTTTTGTATAATGAGCAACTGTTGTGACGTGGAATTAAACAACTGATAAGTTGTTACAGATAAGATGAAAGGTCTGAGTCAAAGTTACCTAAAGGCCTTAAAATAAAATTGCAAATTACAGATAAGATTTGACGTGGCAACAAAGCAGGATATTTTCTATTCCATCACGTTATAAAGAGCCAATTACGGAGTTGTTGTCTAATCATTTTGTTTCTTCTCCGTTATTGGTGATCGGTGATACGTCACCGGGACCTTGATAAACTACTCGCGAGTAACGAGTAAACCATATTGAGACACCATTAAACGTTGTCAGACTCCACGTTAGACATTATTAAACCAAGTGAGATACCATTAAACCATATTAGACACCACTAAATCATGTTAGACACCATCAAAACCATGTTAGACTCCATCCTAGACACCATTAAAGCAAGACGCTACCAGGACCTGAGATTGTTGACAGAGGACCGTCAAAAGATATACGGATATCAAAACTACGGATTCGGTTACCATAAGGAGAAGGTGCTTATGTAAGGTAAGTGTAGGAAGATGAAAGTAGTTTTTTATTTTAAAACATGATCAGTTGATCACTAACAGTTTATTGATTCTAGAGTCCTATATGATTTTGTAGTGATGAATGGTTTTGTGGAAGTTCTTTCGAGAGGAAGGGCAATTTGATGGTCCACTCAGATCCGCTATGGTTATTGGTTATGATTGACATTGAGGGACTCAAGTTTTATCCTGTGTGAGAAAGATACATTCTGTTCATGAAGTTCCAGCAGCACGTCTAATTATGACAAGAAAAGTATTACTACGTATCATGAAATCATATGTGTCGAATAGGGTTCTGCTAAGAGTAAAGAATAGTGAACACAAATTGAGACGATAAACGAACCTTAAATATGAGAAACATTGTTGCCTACTAATAGTAATAGTTACATTGTTCCATACATACTATACATGGTGATAACTGATAAGTAATGAATTGGATATTGTGGTATTATCGCCAATTGCCGGTGTTAACATGTATATTGCAACTATTGACATTTGTGTGTACATTGTGACTATCGCCATCGGGATTGGGTAGATATACAGTGAAAGAAGCCTTGTTTCAACGTGACGTATGATAATAGGAATGATCTTAAAGATAACAAGGTATCTTTTCTAGTCTCCAAATATTAGTTACACTAACAACTGCAAAGCATAAAAAGGTAAGAAAAACTTCAGAATTTGGTGTAACTCTTGTTCTTCGAAATCGAAAGTAGGCTGAAAAATACAGTAGAAACATAATAACATATGCATACAAAAGACATCATCTTCAACAACAACAACAATTTCTATTCTTTCTTTTATGCATCTATAGGTCTACTATTTGTCAGTTTACTTTCTATATGAAAGAAAAACTTTTTCGTTGGTTATAATATGTGATGTTTATGTAAGCAGAGTTTTTAGTTGAAGACATTGTTGTTGAAGATGTAAACATTCTTAAATCTTTTTTTTTTTTCAAACGACATGGAACGACTTGTTTGACTCCCTACAGCGTTTCTTTGTCTCCTTTGATTCTTTACGTTGCAAATTCTTTTTCTCCGCTTTTCAGTACGAGAGTATATATATGTGTGTAGCTTACACAATAAACACAAAAGCCTTCACATGACGAAATATTATGTTCAATCACAACAGAACATGATAGATGAGCAATCTATTCAGACAAAGCATTATTACTTGTTGACCCACTTGTGCCATGCTATTGTCAGTTATTTTTTCTCTGTCCCCCCCCCCCTTTAAAATAAATTTCAAATAATATACGATAGTTCAGAAGATAACAAATATTGAACAAATCATATAGCGGTGTTTTCTTTCTCTCGTTTTGTGGAATGCAAACGAAAGTGAACTGAATTACATAATACGGAGGTAAGATCGAGAAGAGCACAACAGGCTTATTTTATTATTTATTTATTTGAATTTCTGGTTAAACTAGCAGTAACAATGATCTGTCTTTTTTTCTAGTACAAAAACATTGACAAATGTAAAGTACGATGTTTAACAATGAAGGAAATGTAACGAATTCTTGCTGTCCAACGGCTGAGCGTCGTTCTAAAATGACGTAAATCCCATCGGCCAATCACATATCTGCTTTCATATTTATTGACTGGCGACAATTATGTCAAAATAAAGAAGGAAGATGCTCAGCAATTGATAGTTCATATGTAAATTACAGTAACTTGATTAATTGCAATAATTAATTTACATGTTTTTCTTAAGTGTCCATATAATTGCATAGTTTACATTAAAATACAATTCCATTAAATTAGACTTTTATTCTTCTTTACATTAAACGTAATATGATAGTATTTTTTCTGCTACTTTGCACATTTATATTCTTTGTGTTGCTTCTCACAAACTGAAACATTTATAATAGTTAGGCTAGTCCTAAGCATCCCGAACGAGTATAAGCGTCTGAACAATCCACGTTCCAAATTGCAGCAGTTTGCTATCCTCTCCTTAAAAGTTAACTTATCCTTCTGTCTTGTTGTTATAATAGAATGACTTTCGTTGTAGGTTATACTCAGTAAAAAAACAGTATCTTAAAACTGAGAAACAGTTTTTATCTATGTACCGAGGAACAATTATCTTAGAAATGAGATATAAGTATATTCGCAATTTAATTTAAAACGAGATCATTTATTTGAAATTAGGATCATGTTCTGATTTTTAATTAAATGAGAATGCTCATATCTCACTTCTAAGCAAAGTATTTCGCAGTGCACAGATAAGAACATTTTTCTCAATTTTAAGAAGTCATTTTAATGTGTAGATACTGAAAATTCCAGTTATTGGAGATAGAAGATTTAAATATTGGGAATATGAATACATAAAACAACGTACGTGTTACTACCACAGATATGTTTGATATTGTATGAAGAACTTTAGTACCATTCAAATACTACACACTACAATAAGAAAATTTGGTTTCTCTACGTATTGTACATGACAAACCATTAGCTGCCCCAAGAAAAGATAACTCATGGATTGCTTACACTCAACCAAGGAAAATGCCGGGATTGTACCTACAAACTAGGTTCTTGACGAGCATCTTCCAACATCCTCTTCCTTATCCTATCCTGGCTTGAGCTTGAGATGCCTAAAGGCCATAAATAAATTCAATACAGTCTTGCACTCAAAACATATTGAGATTAAAAATTTTCAAATGATTATTGTTGTAAATGTAAGAAATGCATTTTATTGGTGTAATTTTAAAAATAAGTTAAAAGAAATACAGTTCGCATTTCCCCTGTAATAAAATTAAGAGACTTAGTATCCTCCCTTTCGTCATAGTGACACAAACAAAGTCACTCGCAAAATGGATATAACTTCTTTTGTGAGTAGAATTCTTGCGTCACTCTTCCCTTCACTCCGACGGGGTTTTGTACTGATATCACTTATTTTGTAAGACTGCCTATTAAAACAAAAATTCTTCAAACAAAAGGTAGATTTTGACCATGATAGACTCCGTATCTCGAAAACGGTAACTCCTATTTAAAAAATAAAAATCAATTTGTCTCTACGAGGCCCGCAATCGACCCCCCAACCCCCCTGGTATAAATCATTTTGGGCTAAAGCAAAAAGACACACAATTTTCTATCACTTTTTGAAATTCTGTGATTCGGATAAAAATAGTCATAACTTTTTCACCCCTTCACCGATTTTACAATGTCATACACCGTTTGAAAGGTATTGAAGCGAAGATTATGATCCCGGAGTTTCGGCCGCCTATATGGTCTGGGGTCAGTGCTATCATGAAAAATGTGAAAGTCTGAATTTTTCTTCGAACCGCCCTAGGGGGGTCCCAGGGAAGTCTTACCAACCCATTTTGTTTTCTGTCTCTTAGTATAGTAAAGAGTTTCCAAATGCAAGTTCAAGTATCAAAATCGGGCTTTCAGTTTGCTAGATCCGAAATTAGCTGTATACATAGAGTGCCGCTAACAGAGACCTTTGTCAGCGTCACATGAAGTATTCTTCATGATTTTCTGTTTATTCACACTTTCTCTGTGATCACATAAAAAAAATACTTTCATATTTGAGGGATCCAGTCAGAGAAGGTGCTAAGCCACAGTCAATAAAGGCATGATTGCTATACTTTCATATTTGAGAGATCCAGTCAGACAAGGAGCTAAAGCACAGTCAACAAAGGCTTGATTGGTACTTAGTCGCATTCATCTAACATCTGTCTGCAATCTGATAATCATTGTTTGATGTCGGATCTACTCTAGAGCCTCTCCAGAATTCATCCGTCGTCAAACAGTGATTATCAGATTGCAAACAGATGTAAGATGAATGCGACTAAATAGCAATCACACCTTTATTGACTGTGGCTTAGTACCTTCTCTGACTGGATCCCTCAAATATGAAAGTATTTTTTTTTTTTATGTGGTCACAGAGAAAAGTGTGAGTAAACAGAAAATAATATCTACAAACGAAAACACACAAGTGTTCAACTAGAATTTAAATGAATAACAACACTGCAATCACTACTAAATAGCAATCACGCCTTTATTGACTGCGGGTTATGTCCTTTTCTGACTGAGCCCCTAATTTGTCAAGCACTATTATGAGATATATTCGAAATCCAAATATATAACGAAGACCAAAATTGAGAATATGTTCCATGTACTAAATTTTAAAGTAACACCGTGTTTCTCTCGAAAATAGTGCTTAATTATTTGCTAAATTACAAGTGTAATATATGAAATGGTTTAAAATGATGATCTGATATGACATCTGTTTTGATTGCTACTCGAAACCAAAGAGAATGGATGGCGTGTCACCATTACTTTCCAACGGATAGAGCCCTAAAAAGGATTCTGTACTTTTATGTGGATTCCGAAAAACTTCTATTTCCACCGAGAGACCGAACCCAGGACTCCTTGATTGCAAGGCAGTAAGCGTAGCAGCTCTCTATAATCTGAAAAGAGAAAGACTTCAAAGGTAAATTATGACATAAACCAAAACTAAAATACCCAATTTTTTTTTTCTAAAATCTGTTTCGAAAAATGAAGCATGATGGGAGGACAATCAATCTAACTACCTTAACACATCGTCCCCCTCCTCTTGGCAAAGAGTTTGTATATCTTATTCGATGTTTTATAGCCTTGTTACAAGTGAGAAATGAAACCTCATCCTTCAAAGATGTTGTTGTCTTCCTTTTATTAACCTTTGTTTTTCTTTATTTTTCTTCTGTCCTTTTTTAGCAAGTTCTTTACCATTTTTTTTTTCAGCCATCATTGTGCCCGCCTCCTTATTTAACTAAGTAATTAGCTGTGAAAGGAAAAGAACACAAAAGAATGTTTAAAATAAAAGCATAACGATAGGTGTTAGATAGTCTATCAACACAAGCAGCACTAGCATTAAATATACATACCAGAGGTAATTGTTAAGAAACTCTTTTTTATTTTATTTTATTAGCATATTTGAGAGATATGAATGCTTGTATGGAACAGTAACTTCATATATTTTGTTGGCAGTTAACAAACAAACAAACAAGAAGTTATAAGCAACAGAAACAATAAGTTACCCATGTACAGTAGCTATGTAGGAGAAGCCATCATGATCACAACAACGGTTTTTTTTCTTCTTATAACTTTCAACGGTTTCTGAAGTAACAACAAAGGGGATCAAACAACACCAGCTCAATTTCAGTTTGTTTTTCGTTCTCCTCAATTCTCTTTCTATCTCTTTTTCTTTTAATTTTCCACACCTATCTTGTTCCATTCTTTTATCGAGTTTCCCACCTTCTCCTCCTTCCTATACAGCAAAATTTCACAGACACATTTTTTTTTCTTCTTTTACCCTTCATGTCAGATTCTCATATTAAACAACACCATCACCTCCGCCCGCTTTCAAGGAAAGAACTTTTCCTGGACTCATCTTCTTCTAAAGGGAACAAAGAACTATTTTTTAAAGGATTTGGCTTATATATATTTTTTTTTCCTTATACATTTTTGATTACTTGGTCTTCCCCATCGCTTGAGTGGGAAGATTAGGTCTCCACTACAACAGGTGTAACACTAGATTCATTAATCTTTTGGGAAACAGAAGACATGTATATATGTATAGTGAAGAATAAAAACCTCAGAAAAAGTACACAGATGTTTGTTCATTCCCCCGTTCGTCCTATTCGTATCCTGCTCAATTTACAATCTTTGGAAGGTCCTGGTAAAAGGTTAAAATGTTATCTGTTACCATCAAACGTAGGCATCAGATCATTTTATGTGATAAACCTTGAAACGTAACTAATAGTAGATATTTATCCATCAGTCGGTCTACTTCCTGTCTTTGGTCTTCTAAATTTTGAACCAAGGTTGGATTAAAACGGTAGTAGTCGTCGGCTTTTACAGATTCCCCCGTTTCATTTTGAACTTTTCCCTAGTTTTAGTATAATTTACAACAAGGAACAGAAGAAAATAATTGTACTGTAACTTTTCTTTTTAGAGAGATGATCCACACGCCAGGGGTGCGTTTTATTCTGGAAGGATATTTTTCAAGACATATGCCTAATAGGAAAGAAATTAAGTTAATAAGGGAGCGGTTCTCCTACTAATCGATTCATGATTGTAGCACTCAAACTGTTATCTAGCCGTAATGGGTTAAAGTATCCTTGTGCGAAACGCCACTTTATTCTGGCATATAAGGGTAGTGTGAACGTGCGTCCGACACATGCTACATGCAAGAAACCATGTATTATCCCGTTTTCATTGGAAGCTTACTAGAGTCTATAAACTGAATTTGAACGAAACTGAAAATATGGATTCCGTGTTTAAGTTAGACCACAGGCGGTTTAACTTGGTTTTAATAAAATTTATGAGAACCGGATCTCTATGCTTGGTGAGTTCATTTCGAATCATGATTGAAATACAAATTATTTTCATTGACCTGTATTTCTCTTCGTTTTGTAAGTCCCATTTTCGATATGACTAAATAATTTTCTATTGTAGAAGAAAAATTGTTTCATTACTATGATATGCCTGCTGTAAGCAGTTTTGTTTGTACAGCTAGTGCGAGCCGGATTAAAGATTTGGAAACTTAGTGACTTTTTTCAATGTACTTTGTAGCACGTTTTACGAAAATTATTGTCCATATATTGAGATAATTCGTTTGTTTCTGTCTAGCCGCTGAAAGAAAGGTCTGCTGAAACCTTATAGAGTGTCAATCATGCAATGTTGCCAAGCGTGGTGTGTGGTTTGTGGCAACGTTGCACTACTCACAGTTGCTATAACAACCACAAAAAGAAACGCCATTGGTTACTGCCGAGGGTTCCACTATACGTATAATCAGAGAAGTAAATGCATCAAAAAAACGTTCCTCAAATGAAACTTTTATTTATTTTATTTTATTTCTCTGCCAGTAAGCAAACTAGCAAGTTCGAGGGGCCACAGTAGCTCAACGGTTAAAGCACTCACCTCTGGCGCTAGGAGTCGTCAGTTCAAAGTTCAAACCCTTCTCGTGTCATGTGTGCTTTGTGGTGCACAAACACCGTGTGCGAGGGTTTCCCGTTTCCTCCCACTTCCTTCATTCCACCACTCATCCCATCATCATCCATTCGGCGTGAGCTAAAGTTGCCTAAAGACCTTACAAATTAAAAACTAGCAAGTTCCAAATGTCCCGTACAATGAAACAATAGAGGTAAAGGTAGTAATATGAACCCTCCGTGTAATATAAGCCCTCTCAATATCGACTGTGAAAATTAAGTGTTTCCATTGTAATTCCTGTCCTGATTCATGTTAATCATCCTCGTGCATTAGTGCCTTGGATGAAGCATGTTTGAAAGATTAGTTCTGTACAGATACTGTAGAATTGGGAAAGTAACAAGGATTCATTACATATGGTTTAATTCCAACATGGCGAGAGTAGGAAAATGAGTTCCCTAATGCTCTGTTGATTGCTGGGGGAAAAAGAAGGAAGTCCGACTCAGTTAAAGGGAAAAGGACACCGAGGCTAAAGAAAAAAGATGTTCACCATCCTACTAAGATAACACGAGGTAAAATAAATCAGCTATTGGAAATGAAGTTTATTACAGACTCTGATGAGGAATTATGTGAGTCAGATAGGTCTATCGATTCTGGGGAATCTGTCTTAGCAACAAATCGTAGTGGAAAATCCTGGTGATGAATAAGTAGTTTGCCTGTTCTACGAGGGTCTATTTTCGGCAGATAACCATGGAGAACTGTGGGTGCAATGTATTATCTGCGAAATGTGGGCATACAACGACTGCGCTGGATGCGAGGAGGATTTGTATGTTTGTGACTTTTGCAAATAGACCCAGACATTAGACACAGAAACCTCCTAACACTTTTTACTTTGAAGATATGGCCCTTTCAATTCATTACCATCAATTTTTCAAGACCTATTTCCCTTCTTTCTGCCCTCGGTTTAGTTTGTGAAAAAATCACCACAGACAGGATTCAAAATCATGTCCTCCCATTTCTTTCTCCCTCCCAGCATGGCTTTGTACCGAATGGATCTTGTGAAACCAACTTAGCTGTCCTACTGTCTCACGCCATGGATGCTCTAGCCAAGAACTTGACGTCTTATACCTACACTTCTCCAAAGCATTTGAAACTGTCAATCACAAACTTCTTATACACATGCTTGCTTCCAGATTTAGTATATACGGACCCCTCCTTCATCTTCTAACATCATATTTGACTGACAGAGAACAATGTGTCGTCTTCTCTGGTAGCACATCCAAGTGGCTCCCCATGCTTTCAGATGTCCCTCAAGGAAGCTCCTCAGGGCCAGTTTTATTTTCCCTCTTCATTGATGATTTATGTGAACAGATAGATAATTGTTGCTCGGTACTTCTTTACGCTGATGACTGCAAAATTTTTAAGACAATTAAATCTACAGAAGATACTTTCATCCTTCAAGCCGCTATAGATTCTGTTGAAATGTGATGCAATAATTGGTTACTGAAAGTCAATCCTTGCAAAATTGCTGCAATGTGTTTCTCACTCAAAACCCATACCACAAAATGTACATACACATTCCTCATCTATTATACCATTGGTAGACCGACCATTACAAAGACCTTGGTATCATATTTGATGAAAAACTCAATTTTACTACTCACATTGAATTCGTAACTTCTAAAGCACTCAAACTTCTTGGACTTCTCTACAGGTTTACCGATATTAAAGATTTCAGAGCTCTTCGGTCATATTTTCTCACTTGTGTACTTCCTACTATTGAATACTGTTTATCTATCTGGTCTATGGCTTGTGAAACCAACTTATCTAAATTGCACAAAGTCCAAAATTTCTTTATCCGCATTGTACAATACAGGGTGCCCAAAATCCAACACAAATCTAACGTAGACATTTTGAATTTTCTTGACTTAAAATACATAGACACGCGAAGAAAACTAAACGACTTAAAATTTCTTTATAAAATAATACAAGGCGCACTCAGGACCAACTACCTTCTTCCACTTTTTAACCTAAGAGTACCCAGACAAAATTCTCGTTCACATAATTTCTGCCTTTCAAAACGAGATTGTGTTTGGTCCAGCGATCTCTTGTATACAGATGATCACATTTTTACAATACTCTTCCTTTGCCACCAGATTTCTGATTCAGTAAAAGTAAATTTCGAAAGGCTTATATGAATCTAGAATGAATGTTTAAAAAAAGAAAACCGATCTTATTTCGTATTAAATAATTATTTGTTGTTATTATTTTTATTGTTATATTACTTTGTTACAAGAACTGTGTAAAATGGCGTTTGCTGTATCCGTGCTAACTTCTAATAAATACATAAATGTTGTTTGTATGAATCAATTTTTCTTTCAGTTTTCTAAACCAGTTATTTTATTTATTTTTCTAGGGGCTCATATTACCAGCACAAACCATCTTCTCCCAAAAATAACTTTCTTCGAATTTTCTTCCTTTCATGTCTTTAATGTTACTCAAACTGTTTTATGTTTAAGCAGCACTTGTATAACATATCGTAGTTTCAGTTACCATAATAGTTTGAACACCAACCTTAAAAATCAAATTTTTAAAGAGGAAAACCAAAATGGGGCTCATATTCCTACCTTTACCTCTACATAATAAATCAATTCATAACACATAAGACACCCATGAAACATTATACAATGATCAAAAACCTATTCACAAATTTAAATGAAATAAGTTTTCTCTTAAGTAGACTATATCAAAAAGAGATCGACATCCAGGCACGTGTCCAGAAGTTGTTTTTGGGAGATGTCCACGGATTTCCGGGGTCCAAGGTGTGTCTGGGCATAAAATGTTTATAAAATATAGATAATTACGCCTAAAAATATACTATTTTTGCCTATAATTCTGAATTTGGGGATCCGCCGCCCCGGACTTCCCCCACTAAATACGCCATTGTCAGATTAACATCAATTTTTAAAAAAAAATATTCTGGAAGCAGAAGAATAAAAAAAATCCTGCCTTCACCTTAACTGTAGCATAAAAAAAATCACTTTCGTTAATAGAAAGGCAAAATTTTTGTCAGTGTTTACATTTTTACGAAGTAAAAATATACAAAATTTTTCTCCTGTTTTCCAAAGATTTTAAAACAAATTTCATACAAAGATTTTTAAAAGTCAGCACATCGACCTGAGCCTGAAATGCCAAAAGGCCATGAATAAATTCAAAACTTATAGTCAGCACAAGAATATAACATCGTTTTTTTTTCTGTTTTTTTTAAAGCCATTTTATAAACATCTCTACCTTTTGAACCAGGTATATCCCACTATGAAAGAAAGGGTCTCAAACATTAGCACCATATTCGAGAATTGGTATTACTAGCATCGTGAATAAATTTACTAGCTCAGAGGCAGAGGATTGGAAAGAAATTTAAAGCAAATAAAGCTTATCGATTTAGATGCTTTTTGCAGTAACAAGGTTAAATACATTATACAATAGATTCCATGTAACATAAAACACCTAAATCATAATGAATTTCCGTTCTGAATATTAAGAAACCATTAAGGAAGTAATCATGGTGCTTAACGATGTTGTAAATGTCAAAACCTTCCATTTGTTAACATTCAACCTAAATTTCATAAAAGTACACCATCTAGCAAATATTTTAAGGTCTTCTTGGTGAATTAAGTTGTCATCTTGTGATGAAATAATTTTATAAATGCTTACATCGTCAACACACATTAACATGCTAAAGTTATGTATACCGTTGGTTTAGGTAAATCATTAATAAACAACAAAAACAAGAGAGATCCCAAGTGTGAGCCCTGCGGGACACCAGAGGTTATTTTCTTAGGGATTCACTCATTTAGTACTCATGTAATACAACAGTCTGATATCTATATTTAAGAGAACTTATCATCAAGCTCAGAGCAGAGCCAGTAAAAAGACACCAATAAAGTTTTTGATGTAAGTAAGCTATGCTCTATTCTGTCAAATGTTTTACTAAAATCAACATGAGCAGCTTCTCTACTATTGAATACATTAGCCACGTCTTCGGGGAAACAATGTTGAAACAGATAATGTCAAAAAGTAATTGAAATGACCAAATATGTCACATGCTGCATGTAATCGCATATTAGAAAAAAATTGATGAACTTAGTATAATTGGAAATATAATCTCCACACAACAAAATCATTCTAATTTAAACAGAAATCCACGTAGATAAAAAAAATGCATATCCACTAAATGTCAATCTCAATTTAAGAGGTTTTACCATAGCCAGATACTTTATTTCTCTACAAACAATTTAATGACAAGACATATTGCACTTAATAACTTTCATGTCTGGAAATTCGAATTCCAACTGATAAAACTTGATACAAAAATTGTGATAATCTTTATATGGGTAAGCCAAGAACAAACAGAATGAATTAGTCGTCTGTGAGGTAATTCAAATTACTCGTAACAAAATTGTTTTACAACTTGTAGTGTAATAAAACTTGCATTGTTCTTCTTCGTTTCTAAACACTGTGATTGGAATTCAATTGTATCTTTCTTCTACCGACGAAAACATTTCAAGTTACCTCCAGTGTTGACAAAATGATGATAGCCATCTTTTGGAACATAGAAGGCGTCATCCTCTATCATTGCGTTTCCAAGAGGACCACAGTGACCCTATGACGATGATTTAAAAACAAATTTCTTCCAGCATTGCAAGAAAAATGGCCGGAAAAGGCTGCAGCTCATCGAACGTTGTTCAGAAGTTTCTTACTTAGAACTTCGAAGTGGTTCCTCCTCCTCTGTACTCACCTGATCTGGCACAGTGACATCTAATGACTTTGACTTCTTCCAGTTCCGCACAGTAAAAAAAGAAGTTTCAGAAAATTGAGAAAAAGTTCTTATCTGTGCACCGATAAACAGTTTTCTTAGAAATGAGATATCATTACTCTCATTTTTGGTTAAATGAGAATGCTGAAGAACTTTTTTCTCAATTTTTCAGAAACTGTTTTTATTAGCTTTAAATTGTTCATCAGACTTCCATAGTAACCAATATTGTGAGTATATACAATATATTATACAGTCAGGTTGGCTCATAAGATCAGGTTTTGTTGATATAACTTCAATCATCTGTATTTTTATTCAATAAATGATGGAAATTATTTTACCTGATAGTTTCAAATATATCCAACGTATTAGATAATGTTATTCTAATAATGAAAAAAAAAACCGTTCAAATAACATTGAGGACCCGATTATTTGTTTCGTCCATGCAAGAGCCAAACCATGGATATGGTAATTACAGTAATACAGGAGTTAAATAATGCTTAAAAATTAAATGTGAATGCAAGATATATATGGGATTTAGAATTTACAAATACAAGGTTACTGCGGTGATTTGGTTACTTATATAAAATAAATGTAATGTCCTTATCCAAGTTCTTGCACGGTTTACATGATAGAATCACGTGTGGTCTTTATGTCTTTAATTAGATTGTAAAAATACCATATGTTTACTTCAGACCGGAACTACTTTCAGCATTATTGATAGTAGATCATATAATATTACAACTTCCTATACTTAGGAAAACGGAATGTTCCCTTTACCTCTGCCTCCGAAAGGAAAAAAAAATAATAATCTTATTAGAAGTTTAAGGTATTAGAAAGATTATGGTATATTGTAGACCCACTTATTATGCAGATGTGGCATAATTGTTACCGTCAAAGGAACAAGCAATTATTTCAACTGTAGAGGAAAAGAAAAAACACCGCTCATCAGCTGTACAAATAATTTCCTTCCGTTCGACTGTTTTGTCCTCTCTCCCTCCTCTCTCATCAGTTTTACTGGTGGAGGGAGAATAAAGAGAGTTGGGGAAGGGGTAAACGGCGAAGTAACTACTAAGAAACAATTCGTGCTTAGTAAGAAGAAAGCTTCGGTTTCGGTTTTGATATTTTTGTCATAATCACGTGGTGGATAGAACCTCTATCTAGCTACTGTTAACATGGACGGCGTTGGTATGAAAGGAGGGTGTCCTTGTTGCTACTAAACAGAAAAATCTTCTCCTGAAACTTTTTTTTTTCTAAACGGTAAATTTGCATAACAAGCCTGTTGTAGCCAGTGTTGCTAACTCAAATAATTTTATCTAGTTTTCTCGAAACTTTTAGAAGTATTTGTATTGTAAAAAAAAAATAATACCCTTGCTTTACATTTTATCGCTACAAGAAGTGTAAGAGTTTATCGTGACTTTCAGAAAGTTAGACATTCGTAAAATTGTAAGTGCTTTCTAAACGCTTCCAGAATCTATTTCGTCTAAATAATATCATCGAAAGCTCCGAAATGCCATTCACCATAGAATCATAATGATTGTTCATCATATGTCTTGAGCACTTCCTCTGTATTTATTTTTCCTACGAATTTTTGCAGTCAACTTGTTTCTGGATATACTGCATACTTTATGCCTGTAACTAACGAATCTTGTCTATGATTAGCAGTTATTTGTTTTGAATAGGAATTTCTCTTACTAAATATCTGGATCACAAAGTTTTAGGAATTGATTCTATACCAGTAACTTTCCTGAAGGATTTTTCTACTTTACAGATTTTCTTTCTTTGAGTTGGTGTTTTCGTATGCAGTTACTACAATCTTTCTTGTGAATTGATGAGAAAGACTTGCGAGTACGTAAAAAATTGTACCTTAACGAGCACTACAATTAGTATAATTTGTTTATTTTTATATATTTTTTCTTTTGCTTGTCTTACAATGTTGATGTGTTTAAGTCAGTACTTCATGTTGGCCATTCTTTGAATCTCAGTGATCTTCGATCACTCGAACGTTGATCTTGTGATCTTGACGCCGATAGCCTTCCCCAGATTTATACATCGAATACGATAGGACTTAGTTATCCCGTATTTCGTCAAGATCAAGTAATCTGCATCACTGAGTTCTCCAACAGTTATGAGCTTGATTCTTCACGATACTTCGTTCCGCCATTTTAATTCTTCAATAAGCACCTGAAACCAAAAAAGAAGAAGAGCTTATAAGTATGCGTACATATCTAATGCCATACACTTAGTAACACGACAGAAAAAAGAAACACGATCATAACAATTAAGGTTTGACATCTATTTACGTTGTAAAAATATATATATATTATTATAATATTTTTAAAAACACATTTTGCGTGCCATTTCAAACAAAGTGAAGTTTTGAATACTTTCTTGCACTTTGAATAAGTGTGCAAAGGAGTTTCATAGTGAACGGATTTTCTAAACCATGACATCAGTTATGTTAAGATATCATATCGGCCTCCCCGTGGTTTCTATGGCAACAAACCGGTTGTGACATCACACTTAATAAGTTGTTTTTTTCTAGCCTAGAAAAGTACTCGCACTTTGTGTACATATATTTCTTACATTTATTTGAGACAAAATGAAGAAAATTTCATAAATGTAAGTATTTGTCAAATAAATGCATTAGTTTTATTTTCAATGTAAACAGTTAAAAAAGCAGTTACTTTTCACTTGCTCAGTGTACACCAATAGAATGCTGCGATCATTAATCAGATGAGCTGCAAAACTAAAAAGTTTGAGAACCACTGTATGTTTTCCATAAGTGACACCACAAATAACATTTATTCGCGATCTTAGCCCTCTTGTTTAGCTCTCGCTTTCGGTGGTAGGGGTCTTGGATTCGATTCCCCTGTGACCTCAGAATTTGTCTGCGTTGCTGCCGCATCATCAGAGCAATTGAGGAGCTACTTAAATACAGAAGTAGCGGGCTACGGAAGCAAGAAAAAGTGGGGATGAGAGTCAGTGCACTGACCAAACCATACCTAATTGAACGTAAACCGTCTGGGAAGCCTAACTTGGGTTGTAGGGTCATGGACTTTAATATACACCACTGCCTGCATAGCATGTAGCTTGCAACAAAGCTGTGAGTCACTTGTTTTGATCTGGTTAAACTTGATATTGTGTTGGTCTTGACCTTGAAATAAATGTCTTGGAACAACAGGTTGTTATAACTAGCCTAATTGATCAAGTTTATTCGAATAACCACCTACCAGAAGGTTCGTTAAACTTGAAATTTAATTGAACTTCATTTCGTTGCACTGCCGTCTCGTCTTAGTGCGATGAAGTACCGTCATCTGCCACAAATGTAGTCATCATGTCCCATCTCATGACTACAGTATTGGATCAGTGTTCCAAAGGACCTCGTTTCATGTCTGTCTAGGTTAACGTTTTTAATTTTTTTTTAAAAGTACTTTAGTTTCTTCTTCTCTGTCCTGTCAAAAGCTATTTCAACCATGGTTCTGGTAAACTAGACTACTGGATTCAACCTTATTTAAACCTTTTTGGCTTGACTGGCTAAGCTTGCATTAAACTGTCGCACTTGTTAGCTTCATTCACTTTTGAGTCAGGCCAACATTGCTATGTGGGTGTTCAGAGTATCCCTGAAATAATGATATAAACTTCGGGAGGTGTTTATTTACATCAGGGTTGAAAAAAATCACGATTTTTTTTCAAAAAATCATTTTTGTTGATTTTTTATTTAAATCTATTTTTTATTTAAATCATTCTTTATTTAAATATTTTTTTATTTAAATAACTTGCGGTACTGATACAGCTACTAAGTTATGTTCTTTTTTTCTTTTCAAATATCTTAACCAGTAAACACTAAAGTAAAATTCACAAATATGTGGTGTTCGCTACGGAAGATAGCCATGAAAAATAGGCAATTACAACAAATTGTAATAGTTTTGGAAAGGAAAGAAGATATGGCGTTACTTATGGTATATTTTACAAAAGAAAGCCAACATGTAGGAAACTTCTACGTTACTTTTATCCGTACACGATGAATGAAGTGGCTTTAGAGGTGTATACACCGTAATTAAGTTCGAAAAAGAAACTATTTATAATATTTCGACCTATCTACTTTCCTTCTAAAATGACATTTATGCCTTCCTTCCTTCCTAAGTAACCCCAAATTTTATAATCGCAATTGCTTCTTTTATCCACGCTACATCTCCCAAACGTAATGTTCCACGATTTAAGTCTTTTATGATATATTTGAGTTCGTTTCAGTTAAGAGTTTTCAGCTCTCAAAATTGTACTATCAATTTGGGAGCATCTTATGACAATAAATTCCATAAAGTTTGACAGCTATTTCGGAGTTGCGGTCGCTCAGTAGTAGAGCGCTCACCTCCGGTCCGTGGGGTCCCCGATTCGATCCAGGCCCGTGCCACGTCGACTTTGTGGTGAACGAAAACGGTGTGCGTGTGTTCTTTCGTTTCCTCCCACTTTCTTCATTCCACCAATTCTCATATCATCATCCATTCGTTGTGATCCAAATTTGCCTAAAGGCCTTAGATAAAATTCAAAGCTATTTAATACATGGAAATCAATAGTGGATACACAGTTTTCCATATTCATCCTTCAACATACACATAGGTAAACTTTATACTTCCATCAAGAATAAATTATTATTGAGCAAGTTGTGAAGAAATTAAATAATTTGATACAAATACATTTTGCGTAATGAAAAGTAGGTAATAATACAAAACAGCAAATTTAGTTTTGTAAACCAGAACTGGATTTTTGTTTTCTCTGTGTTCGTTTTCATACGTATTACAAAAATAAACATATTTGTAATACAAATTGTAAACGTATAATGTGAATTGGGTTCCTACATTATCTTCTAAAATTTCGCATGTAATACGAAATGAACCAATCAAATAGTTTCTTAAAATTCTAGGTCCATCACTTTGGTTTGGGTGTACATCATAAGAGACTATTATCACATGAAAACTGGAAGGTGAATTTTAAAGCTTAGAGCTTACATACGATTCAAACCACAAAATTATTAAAAATACTGCACTTTATTTCTACTATTTTAAAAGAAAATATATATTTTGATTTAAATCATTGATCTTTTTTTTAAAAAAAATATAATCTGATGTAAATCGCGATTTAAATCATGATTTAAATCACTTTGATTTAAATCAATCAATTTGATTTACATCAAACGAAGAAAAAAAAGTTCATTTGAACAAACTGTTTAGTTTCGCATCTACAGGCCCTCAAAATTATGGCGGCATCGTCACAATTGATGTCATGTCTCGACAAGTAATGTGTAAGCGGTATCGGCTCAGGAATTCGAAATAGTACCCAATACATTTATTTAAGTTATATTTATGATTGGTGATTACAGTTTAGAGGTGATTTAAAGGAACTTTATTCTTGTTTTGATGTAAAAAATTCTCTCTCAAAGTTTTGTACCATTATTTCGCGGACATCCTGTATGCAGATAGATAGAAAGAGAGAGAGAGAGAAAAAAAAATCATTACAAAAGAAAGCACTTTCACTTGTTGATAGTTGGAAACCTTGAATACAAGCTTGGTTATATTTTTGCGGGACCATGTCACGCCTTCTGTTAGGAGTGAGGGACTGAGCTAGTGAGGGAGGGGAGAGAAGAGAGAGGGAGGGAGAAAGAGAAAGAAGTCGCAGGAGCCTAAGGTAAATAGATGATGAGCAGTGATAGCGGCGAGCCCTAATTGAAGAGCAGGCAAAGGAAATGGTCGCTTCGCACGAAAATGTTTTAATTGTTCGCTCGTCTTCATACTGCAAGTATCCACGGACTTCCTACACTGGATGAAGTCTATAATAAAGTGCTCCCTCCTCCTCTACAACCTCCCCGCCATCCACACCATCCCTCCAGATGCCAATTAAGCTTCTAGAAAGCTTCTTTTTTTAACATTCTTTATTTAAGGGACTCTTAAATGTGATTTGAAGTTTATTTGTGTAGAACTCCTTTTTTTCTCTCTCTCTTTGAAGAGAGTATATAAAACAAGCGACAAGAACATTAACGAAAAATCAACAAAGATTGCCTTCCAACAAGGAGAAGGTTGGCTTTGCTTTTATGCTCTGCTTTTAACCTGAGTAGAAAAGTAGTCATGGTTAGCTGGCTGGCTGGAAAGACAACTATCTCTCTTCATTTCTTTGTCGGGGGAAATATATATCGTCTTGAAAACAACTATGTTGTTTAAAACCCGTCAAAATGAAAGCTGGGTGTAGAG
Source organism: Lepisma saccharinum (assembly GCA_022664845.1). NCBI lineage: Eukaryota > Metazoa > Arthropoda > Insecta > Zygentoma > Lepismatidae > Lepisma > Lepisma saccharinum. The sequence continues at coordinate 23,147 of JAGDQP010023374.1, forward strand.
AAATGAGGTAGTAGTGTTGGTCTGTTTAATGAATAGAAAAATGTTCTAGGTAGTCATTGATTTTCATAAAATAAAGCATAAATTATTACTCAAAATGTTACGTGAAATTTCAGTACATTTGAAGATGTTAAGGTTTGGTAGTTGTGCTAAAAATACTTTATTTTGTAGTTTTAATACCAAGTTCTTTTCAAAATTAATTGATCGGAAAGTACTTCGACCTATCTTACAAGGACAGGTCTCGTGTTGGAAAGTGAAGTTTGGTATCAGACTTTCTTTGGTGGGTAGTTTATCCTTGAAGTGTACATTTATTAACCTTCCGTACGACGATGGACACAGGTACTTTGTCCTAATTTTAAACATCTATAGATCGTTCTAATTAAGCTAGAGAGATGGTCTAGGTCTAGGTAGAGAGATGTTCCTGAAGAATCGATCTTTCAAACGAGGTGCATTTCATTCATGTTGGCGGGTCTATAGAGAAAGGGGAGGGGAAAAGTTGGAGTTTTACCTCCTTCTGCCCCCTCGCATTTCAGGGCCCACCCCCAAGAGGTATAAGTACCGTGAAAAATGAGTATGCTAACTCGTGCGAAGATGATAGGGGGTGACGGTTAGGGAGTTTAGTTTGCTTTTTTTAGTATAAATATGTAAATTAGAAATATTTTCAGGACCATTCATTTCTTCTTCTTCTACGAATAGGTACCGAATGGTACAAAAGTTACTTCATTGAAATCTATGTTCCATAAGCTTTGCAACCAGGTATGAATCTTAACTCTGTGTTAATAGAGGTGGGTCCACTTGGACCGTCAACATGAGGGTCTGCAACAGTTCTTCACAAAGCATATACAGGGTGGGTTTCGGAGGTATGAGGTTCCGAATTTTTATCTCACTTCCTATAGCACCTAGGGCCTTCATTTTTTCTATGATTGTTACCAATAACTAGCTTACATGTTAGCGTAATTTTGTGTGCGTATGATTATTCGCAGTGGTGCCAGCCTCCCACGAATTTTAGAACATTCGATTCTTTTAATTTTTTTCTGTCTTCTTCTTCTTCTACGAATAGGTATCGAATGGTACAAAAGTTATTTCGTTGTAATTTGTGTTCTATAAGTTTTGTAACGAGGTATGGGTTATAACTCTGGGGTAATTAAGGGCATCACTAGGGCCGTCAGCATGAGGGTCTACGATTTTCTTAAAATCCCTGGTAGTCCTATAAAATACTAGGCCACGCTATTTAGACAGATTCGAAAAATCAGGGATATTAGTTTGCTTAGCACCTACCTTATATCCCTTAAATGTTCTTTACTGTCAACCAGCTAGGAGGCGGAGGTGGTGCCGACCGAGATAGTAGTGGTCTGAGGCGTTAGACCAACATCTCCAAGGTCGCTGGTTCAAGTCTCGTCAGAGGCATGCATGTTTGTGCATTTTAACAAGCATTACACTCATCGTGACTGTTCGTAGTCAAAATTTACTTTTTTTTTTTTTTTTTTTTTTTTTTTTTTTTTTTTTTGTGGAGGCGGTAGCATGCTGACTTCAAGAGGCAGATGTTGAGGGTTCGAGTGCTCTACGTGCAAATATTTCTTAATTGTTTGTCAACAGAATGAGCATGTCATGCTTTGTACTACGCATGAAGATTGAAGAAGAAAAACTATAATTGAAGAGTACAGGGAAAGAAAGAGTGATGTCCATTAAAAAAAATAAATTAGTTTGCACTCGTTCACAAGTTGGAGCAATTTTTAGAGTATTAAATACATAGAAGTATAAATGGGAGAGTTAGGCTTCATTACAAGATATTACATTTCTTGAACATCCCCATTTTCTTCCTGTACTCTTCATTGTAGAACAATAAGAACATTTTATTATTCGAAAAAAAAAACAAAGGAATGTGATCGAAATAAAGTGTTTGAGGAAATTTGAGTAATTAGTAACATTATCTGGCAGATCCATATTTGTAGATATGCATGGTCACGTGGTACATGCTACGAGAAGTATTATAGTTACTTCATGGAAAGTACCAATAAAGATCTTTCGAATTACAGACGGGACCGATGTTCTCCTTCATTGTTAGATGAGCACAGTAGCGAAATTCAACTGGTTTCGTGAAAAACTGCTTTTCTGCATAACATTGTTAAGAACCGGGCGGAGCTGGCCAAAATTTAGAATCTGAAGAAAATATCTGTTTGCAAAACTCAAGAAGTTCTCTTGAATGCCGAAAAATTGCCTGGCGCTGTAGTTGTGTTCCTTCCTATCTAGCAGTGGGGGTGGAGACAGAGGGTTGGTAAGAAGCTACCTCCCACTCCCAGTTTCCTCCCCTTTGAGGACAGGTCAGTTTTATTGTTCCAAAACAAAAATAGACGAAGCGCTAACTTTCGAGATTTTGTAGTGGAGACCTATTAAAAATCATGTCGTCGCTCCCGGGTGTGGTCGACAACTGTGGGGAAGGGGGAAAAGTCCGAGAAAACATCAATCACGGAATCGATCATAACTAGTTTACTAAACATGGTAAGGTAATATTGTTTTTAAAAAACCGTAGGTAATAAAATTCTCTATTATGTAAACTGACACAAATATCCATATCTTTAATACTTTCTGGGTAGTAAAAAAAAAAATTAAATCTCAGAAATAAGCCAATTGTTTAAAGAAAAATACTAACATTTATCCCATTTAAGTACAGTATAATTATTATTTTTATTAATAATAAGTAAAAAATAATGATTTTTCCACATTATAGTAATTTGCCCCAAACAGACCAGCAACTGTTTTTTTTAAGCGGCCGCGCGGCATGATAGTTTGCTATCCAAGCAATGCGAACGTGTCACCTGTGTTGCTTACTCAGAAGAAGACCGTCAATGAGGTCATATCGGAACCAAGCTTGAAATTTTGCTAGGAGAATCTACGTCCAATAGAGAGGTAATATACAAAAAATTAGCTGCCCATATTAACAGCAAGGTACCGAGGCAGGGGCTGGAAAATTTTTCGAAGTGTACAGAAAGTGTATTTTTTATAATTGAATCAAGAGAAGTCACTTCTGCTTCAATTTCGTCCAGGAAAGAAAAACACTGTCCAGTTGTAGTGTCACCTACCACACCGTAGCATTCATGGCCAGGGACGTATTTAGGGAGTCTGGAGGCCTCGAAATTAAGATTTTTAGTAAAATCGTAAAATATTGCCTATTTCATAAAAAAAAAAAAATGAATTGCATAAAGAAACGGGGGGGATTCCAGCTCCCCTATTTACGTCCCTCAGTCTCCCTACGTCCTTCATCTTGTCCTCCTGCCCTCCCTCTTTTTTTAAATATCTTGAAATGTTCTCCATTCTCTAATGACCAAGTTAAAAAGTTCTGAATTGGACATAATTCGTACTCCTGAGTCCTGAAATCCAAATTCTTAATTTTAATGAAATGGTGGTTACCGAAATATGAGGCAAATGGTTCATCATTTGATAACCACTTTCCATTTTCATTAAATGTTATTTATTACTTGATAGGAAGATACAATAAAAATGTAAAAATTTGTGTAACATGCCCTGCAAAAACTGAAATTCGAAAGTAATAAATTCTTCTGTACGTCACTGTTTCTTTATCGGATTTTAAATGAACGGTAACCATAGCTGTCTACCAACTCCATTGTAAGAAAAAGAAATCCGCAGTTGGCCTCCATTTTTTAACGTTACTATACTCCTGGCAAAAAAAATGGTAACAATTTGAAGGTACCATCCCGCTATTTACCCGGTTTCTCGATGATCTAACTGTATGGCTTACGGAACTAGCCACAGAAACAAACATTCTCCATTGAATTCTATCATGGAAAAGATCAAGTCAGATTACATCACATACACCTCTCGAAGATTCCTTAACCTCCCAAGGGCATCTCGGTGTTCACAACAGCCTTTGTTCCCTCCGGCCTCCCAACCAAGATGGAATATAATCCTAGTTTTCCCACATCAAGAAACATGGCTTGCCCATCATAACCGTCATAATTTCATTATTCTTATAATACTATACAATATTGAGTGAATCGTACAGTCTGTAGAGTTCTTCATTGTGTTGTCTCCTCCATTCTCTGGACACTTGTTCCTTATATCTTCCTTGAAATTCCGCGGAAACAAATTAAATAAAAATGTTATGAAGTTCATTTGAAGCTTTGACTTTATTTTAAAACGTAAATTACCAGTGTGTCTCAAATATCAAGCAATTCAAGTGTATAATTGGTATGTCTTACCTGTGATGTATGGATACGAAATGTGAACGTAGAATGTGAAAACAAGTCAGAAATTGAGAGTTAAGCAAAGAGCAGTGCATATATGCATGCTAGGAATAACTAGGAGGAACAGAAAGAAAACTCTATAAAGATGTCGTAGTTAGAAGATATGTTTATGACTGCGAAGAAAATGAAGTGAGGTGGATCACATAGCTAGACAAGCAGATGGAAGGTGAATGATGAGTGTTCTATATTGGGTCTCCAGAGGAAATAAACGACTTAGAAGATGGCCAAGATGGAAAGATGAAATCAAGTTCTTTTTCTCCAGAAGCTATGTAGAAAGGGCAGCTGCTGACCGATATTTGTAGCGGGAAATGGAGGAGACCTTCATCCAGTAATTAATTGAAAATTATCTTTAATCTCAAAAAAATATTTTTTCATTGTTGTTAATGTTTCCATCCTTGGCATGCGGTATCATTATTTTGTTAAGGTATGGTGCATTTGTATATTACCATATTATAAAATTTTATTTTCTGTGTGTTACTACATACATTAAACAGCATTTCTCTGAGCATTACTACCGAATGTTTCTCCACTAATAAGAGAAAGACAGGTCGAGGGAACGAAACACCCCACCGTTGATTGAGAAATATTTAGGTGGTGACACTGATGAGCAACATCTACATTTGAATTTGAATGGCTTTTATGTAAATTTGGCTCAGACTGGGATAGGTAGGGAAGAGGATGTTGGAAGCACGTGAGTCAGGTCCTAGTTTGAAGGTACCATACTGGCAATTGCCTGAAATTAGTATGGAAAACCCCTTAAAAAACCTTTCTAATTGGGCAGCAATAATGAAAGAAACACTGGTTCGAGAAGAGACCGAGCGAACAGTAAATACACAAATTAATATACACATATACATAAAAATGAATGGATTCGCGCACAAACAAAGGTAGAAGATTTAATCAAGACTGCGAAGAAGATGAAGTGGAGATGGGCCTACAGTGCCGGATCTAGACATTTTTCTATAAAGTTAAATTTTGCCGCCCTTTCCCATCCCTTTTGCCGCCCTTTCCTCCCTTCTGCCGCCTTCTCAATAATGTTTTAGCCAAAGAACACGACCGGCCGACGCGACGTCCACAACATTGTCTTGCATCACGTAGTGTACTTTTGTTATCTTCTCTGGAGCCTGTCTTGGCATGGCTATTACTAACTCCAGTAATGCAATAGACCTGCTTATCTGACTTGAATCGCGGTTTTGAAATTTAGAGATGAAGGTAGGTTGTATGGAATAACATATAAAATGTCTTAGCACGCCGGTACTGAAATTTTGAACACGTTTAGATCAATTTCATTTTAATATGCAATTTTACTTTCTTTTTAGGAGCTTTTATTATTTATTTTTAGCTGTTTACCGACCCCTAAACGTGTCGCCCTTGCCCTTTCTTTCCCCCCCCCCCCTAGATCCGGCATTGTGGGCCTGTCATATAGCTAGACGAACAGATGGAAGATGGACAACAAATGTACTATAGAGTCCCAGATAAAAGAAACGACCAAAACGACGTCCAAATGCAAGATGTAGATGAAATCAAGCGTTTTCAGGAGCAACATGGATGTGGAAAGAAAAAGGGGAGGCCTTCATACAGCAGTGGATAGAAAATGGCTGAATATGATATATGTATATACAGTGTTTGATTTGTAGCCGGGGATGGTTGGGATTATCCCCCTCTGTGTAAAAATGTTTCCTGGCTCTGTTTCTTGAAATAAACCCCAAATTTGGGATATAAATGGACATAAAATACAGCATTTTACGTATCTGACAAATTGTCCCCCTCTGTGGAAAGTATACAAATCGAACACTAAATATATATATATATATATATATATATATATATATAAAATAAATAAATCA
>JAGDQP010023375.1:0-13849 GCA_022664845.1 Lepisma saccharinum
CACACACACACACACACACATGATCTTGCTTCCAATCTCTGAGAGACCGACACATGGATATGATGGTATTAAAGAGATGTTATGGTGTGCATGAATTATGGTTTCGAATTTTCCTTTTACAGTTACATCTTTCGTATTTGATGATCGCTTGTTCGAGTTCAGTTGAAATTTTGGTTTCAGTTACTTTGTATAATTTGTAAAATTGAAATACAGTTTATCTTTCTACATCGATCTGGAATGATGTAGTAAAGGAAACTGAAGAAAAGGCTTGATGAATATATATCTCATTTCGAAACAACGTGAAACTCTTTTACGTAGGGCAATCTTCTCTGATGAACGCCCTTCTACCTATATTCTATATTTCAAGGAACCGGTGAAAGTTAAGATGTTCAAATGAAAATTGGTGCCTTGAGTATGTACTTGTAACTCTTGCTCTGTAATATATATATATATATATATATACTTTTTGTGCTGACGTACAGCGCTTCTTGGGTCTATTTCCCCCTCCCTTTTACATCCGACAAAGTAAAGACATTTGCTTCGCAGTGACAAAAGTAGTAACAGACAACGTGGGGAATGAGCGATGATCCGATATGTGGTAATGAAGGCCTACAGTTCAAAACCCATCCATTTATATCCCTAATAAACCACGATAAAAATGTACGAATATACTTATCAATAAGAACATTATTGTTCACAACAACACACCTGGAAATGATCCTTAATAGCACTGCCCTATTTCTTTGCACTTGTGAGTATTGGGTCTTCTGTTTTGTTTCCCTCTTAAGTGATAAATCATTGCTCTTTCCTTCATATTCAGATAATTTCATAATAAGAGAGAAAAAGTTCAACATTTAAAGGATGCATGTAAAGTTTATACCGTTGTTTCAGGGTACGGTAGTAGAATATGTGGACAATCATTTAAATGTAAAACCGGTTTCTAGCCTAAACCATTAGAGTTAGGAGACTGTATTTGGTATGAGGTAATGCTATAGGTGTCACGCAGGTACCCTAGAACTTAGAAGGTTGTATATGTAATAGAAAATGAGATATGTGATAAACAATGAACTATTTGATTGGATTTTTTATTATTTTTAATATTTATTGTTATCCATCATGTTGTTGTACCGTTTGCCGCCTTGCTGCCGTCGATTACCGCCGTCGTGACCTGCGATCGCCCGCCGTCGCTCGCCACTATTTGCCGTTCATCAAAATCCGGTATGAAGCGTGTGCGAAAACCGTAGAACGCGATTTGGTTTATTATATTTATTACAAGAAATGGATTTTTATTAAGAAATATTTTAGGTTCATCATTTAAATTAAACGCAGTTATTTTATGTATAGTGCAAGTTACGATTCTTTGGAAAAACTAGGACGCAAAAGACATTTACAATCTCGCTGTTTCTCTGAGATTGGCAGGCCTTTTTACTATGGATCACTTTATTGTACTTACATTACTATTAACCAATGGAAACGCTTTCTTTAACATAAGCTTGTGAATTGCAAAAGGCTAACATTTTTGTGCCTATTTTGGTAGCAAATAAAAAGAGGCATCTTAAACAAACGGTTCCAGAAATTTCTCAAATTTTCACTGTTCTTGAGCTGTCTATAGTGGGCGAACGGTGAATAATGTTGTTTATATCTTGTTTGTACTGAATTCCTGTTCGGCTGATGTGTAATAAAACGTAAAGCCGATTAGAAAGGACCATATCATTTTTCTTTTGAAGCGAATTTCAATAAACTTGACTTTTTCTTCATAGTAAACACCCATTTTGAGAAGAAAAAATACAGCCTTATGTGAATAGTGCAATAAACCATTTTTTTTGTAAGGAATGCAATATAATTTTATTGGAGGTTTTCTGTTATTTTTGGAAAAAATCATAAAACTTTTGCTAGTCACTATAATTGGGGGTCTCTAAAAAGAAAAGAATATAATTACACGCGCTTTGAAATTCAATTTTGATGTCGATGAATGAAATTTTAAGAATTAGCAGGTAACGGCTTTTCAAGATTACCATCACCGTTAGAAGTTGCAGAAGTATCTTTAGGTCTCTTAAATATGTTATTTATTCCATCAGTTTGTTGTCATGGTGTTTATTACATAAAAAGGTTGTAAAAAATCATGTTTGCAGAAATATACTGGTGCCATAAAACCTCAATTAAGATGGTCAGATTATATTGCCTGTCCATTTTTTGTCCAAAAGCAGGGAGGTACGAGTTGTTTTTGCTGTTGTGAACAGTTAGAATAATGTATATAATTTTGAACACAAAGTTCATTGCAGTAGACAATTTGAGATCTTGTTACATCTATATAAATATCAGGAACTGACGGCGTAGCCTACTTTTTGTGTACGTTCGTTTTGAAAGTGAGTAAACAAGTTGTTTTAGCTGTTGCGAATTTTATAGTTCTGTCGAAGCTGAACGTCAAATTTCATCCTAACTGTATTAAAAGTAAGGAAAATTAAATAGTTTTAAAGTATTTTTAATTTTATTAGATACTGTGGTTTTCAAGTTTATATGATATGTCTTAATTTAATATCCAGATTAAATCTGAAATTATTTATGCCCTTTCCGGGATTTAAACCCAGCGCATTTGAGTCGATGAACCCCAGCGACTGTTAACATTTTGATTCTGCTCTATAGAATTGAAGTCAGAATAGGATTGAGGAGAACATATTATTTTCGAATTTACAGGGATCATTTTTGACTGCCTTGTTTGATTAAATACATTTGTTTAAATACATTTCTTTGGCTTAGAGAGGATGGGAAACATTATTTTGTGAAATTGTTTAAGAATTGTTTTAATTAATTTAATCATTGAACATGTATAGTTGAAGACTTGTATTCGCTTTTTAATTGTCAGTTTTTCGAATTATTTCGTTTATGTTTATCGGAATGATCGCCAGCAGGAGTTGAATTCAGGACTGTTTAGTTTGATATGATAAAGACAGGTAGAACGGAGGAATTCATAAAAATACGTTTATTGTACAGTTTTGTTTCGTCTTTTTTAAATTGCATTATATTGTGTGCTTTAAGTCAATAGAACTGCCCCTCGAGTGTGAAGCAATTACTTTTTTCGTGGGTAAATAAAATACTGATGTTTTCAAAATTATTAAAAACGATGATGATTGGTATTCCGCACAAGGACAGGTCTTGATGTGAAGATCTCAGAGGTAGATGAACCAATCATGATTTTCGACTCTCTTGCCCTTCATGAAAATAACGTTTTAAGAGGGGGACATGCAGTTTATCGTGGGCAATTGTGTTGTTTTCGCTGCTTGAAAACTAAATATGTTTTCTATATAAATAGGGAAAGTGGTGGTAGAATGCATATTTTTCACAGTCCTATGCCCAATCATGTTTATCTTCTGATTCTGCCTAAGAACTACAAAGGACACTTCGATACTCAATTCCACTGTAATAGATGAAACTTCGATACTCAATTCACTGTGCCTAAAGTAGAAATTTAGGGAAAATTGTAAAAAAAAAAAAAAAAAAAAAAAAACATTGCCGAGATAAAGTAGGTCAGTATAAAGTTGAATACGAATGTAGAACCATTAACTTGATAATCTTTCGCCTTCATATTATTACTTTATTTATGGCTTTTAGAGAACTTTATCTCAGGCCGTATTGATTTTTGAAACACTGAATATTCTTTAATAATGAAATGAAGGAAGAGCACATACAGTATTTATGCATTACAAGGCTTACATGGTATAAGCTAAGATCGAACCGACGACTCCAACACGACAGGCAAATGTTGAGTCCTATTTCAAGCGATAAATATATTTTCCTTTCAAATTATTGGTTGAATATAGGCTTTTAGATAATATTTATAAAACATATGCTTCTTGTACACTTATGGTAGGTTGAAGTATTTTAGTTAATTCATGCTCTTTTGGGAAGTAGAAATGTAAGTATATTTTCTAAGAACCTTAAAGAAACACAGACTCAGAGAGAAATATAAAGAAGTGTATAAAAAGTGGTGGATTCACTTCATTTCTTATGTCTTTGAAAGCATTAATCTAACTCTGGCTGAACCAGAAATATTATTAGTGTATAAGATGTATTACTTACGTTTTTGAAACCAATGGAATCTCTTTGTACGTACTTCCACTGTTTTAAACCGTAGTTAGCACTCAAGGTTGTGTATAATTCTCTATTTATGTACTGCAACCAATTGAAGAGAGCAATTTATGGCCTTTAGGCAACTTTTGCTTAGGCCGGATTGAAGGTTCATCTTGTTCAGAGGTACTACTTGACAATTAGGCGAGATAATACTTCACAATTATGACGCATACAATGTTTGCCATATGTTTAATAGAAATTTCATAAACTACCATTGGAAGTATACTTTGTACTAACTTGGTAGGCGTGCTCAAATTTTGTTTGTTTCGCATGCTCATAGTTCAAGATAGAACACCACTGGTGTTGTTTTGTGATGGACATTGAATGGAATCGTCAGCAGAAAGCTGAATTGATAGTTCGAGGCGGGATTTAAACGCTGAACCGTGAAGTTATTGGTCTCAGACGGAACGGCTACCAATTTAACATAGATATTTAACTTTGGTAAATTTCATTTTGTAAGAACAGTTTAGATGAAATGAGTAATTAGAAATATTTGTTCCATGCGGGATTCAAACCCGCAACTTTTGATTTCCTGCCTTATCGATCATTGGTTAACGCTCTAAAAATAGCTTTGGTTTAGTTAGTTTGCCTGTCATATTATAATAACGTCTAAAATTACAAATATGGATTCCCTAGACGAGATTTGAACACATAACCTTTGACTTACTGCTTTAGCGCTGATTGGATAGTAGATTAACATGGAACGTGAAAAATAGAGTAAAACCAAAAGACATATATAGGATTTTACTTAAATAATAATAATAATAATTTGCTAAAATAACACCTAAACATCCACAAGTAATACTTCCCCGAGCCAATCACATATAACCCAGCGTCATCTACTTGCTAAAACATTTGTTTGTTAATTTACCGATTGCATATCAGTAGTTGCTATCCGTTTACGGAACGCCGACTGTCAGGACGAATTTATTTTGTATCCGGCGGAAATAATCCGAACGCCGGTGTTACTTGAACATGAGCCGGCCAGACTAGGAATGCAAACTAACACGACACCTAAAATTAGTTAAGATGTTTTAGTAATAGCTGTAAACTTCAGCAATTTTGACCTCCATACCTATAGTCAATGTACCTATGTGTGTGTTAGTTCATATTTTTTTTTAATTTTTGGAAAGCGATCCTCATAATTTTTGTAATGATGTATGAAATGAAAATATCAGAAAACTTTGAGAGAACATTGTAAAGTGTAGTGTTGAAGGAATTTTGTTTATTGAGTTTCTCATTTTCCTTAAAATATTACAAGTTGATATTATGGCGAAAATTTCTCGGTCTGGAGGAAGATCTAAAAAATTTGTCCCGCTAAGATTTATTGTGTTAGTGTACACTCTTTCAAACGTCTTTGAACATATTTTGTAGAAAATCTTTTTGAAATTTTCAGCTTAAATTTTTTAAACTCGAAATTGTACAGAATAAATAATTCCTAAAATGGGTACATGTGATAGGTGCATATAATTACCAGTTCTAGATTGCAGTTAAAAGAACACTTTAAATATAGTTGTTTAACATTAGTTGTTATTTTTTATCTTGAAAATTCCTTCTAAAAGTAGCAATTTAAGATATTATTTAAAAACAAATACAGCTTTTTATTGCTTATTGCAGAAACATATCCACTTTTCCGTCTTTTACATTGATTTACTTGTATCCTTTGAAATTGATGTTCTGCGCATGTGGGAAGATTGAATTAGGTTGTATAGCAGCTGGCTGACCGCACAGACCTTCAGGTTGCTTTGTAAGCTGAAGCTGACATTTGTAAACTATCACCCAGGAGTTTAACTGTTTTGTTTTACTAGTCTGAACTAGTTTGTTCTTTCATACAAATTGATACTTCGTTTTTGTACTACAATAAAGTTTATTTTTTATATTCGAACTCAACAGATCTGAGCAGGTCAGTGTATTTGAAAACTGAACAGTCAGTTCATTTTTCGTGTTACAAAGAGTGACTCTACTTTCGTGAAGTGGCAAAGTGAGGCCCTACCTAGTTAATATTTGTGCTGCAAAAAAGTAAGTCTACTTTTGTAAAGAAGAACATTATCTTACAGAAATATAAATCTGTCTGTTATTTACAGGAATCTGGTTTTGATCATCTACAATCAACCTTCCATCATTTAGTTTGGAATTCTAGTATTTGAGACATCAAGTTTCCTGACTAAGTACAAGAATGTATTACATCATGGGACTGACAGTGCCGATAATGTTATCTTGGCCGAGAAGGTCAAAGGAGTCTCTGAATCTGAGTCTATGTATGACGCTTAGGTTGATCTATGTCGCTTGAATTTTTGTTTCATCTTCTATCCAAGTCCGAGATTTTAACAAATTGTTTGGTGCATGCTTTTATGTAAATGAGTTAATTCAGTTATGTAACGCTATCTTTTCCGACTCCTCCTCTAAGGCTATGCTGGCTTTCCAGTCTTACATGCTGTTGAGTGAACTCCTTGACGACAATAATGGGAGAATAATTTACCCACATCTCGCTTTTCTCTTTGGATTGATTCCGATTGTCAGAGATGATATTTATGAATTGTATGTTTCCACGAATGAAGACGATTCATTGAAAATTGCCTCTCAGCCGTGAGTACTCCCTCTTCTTTGGAGATTCATTTCCTATTTCCAGCATAACTTCAATAACCTCTTGCATTTGTCTACAACATCATTTATCACCTTTAATTTAACCTTTTATGGTCATCGTTGACTTTATCCCAGCTTTTCCTTTTTTTCGTCAAAGACAGTGGTCTAGGCTACGATATTTACTTAGTAAAATTCACGTGCTCAAGTTAAAACTTGTCTATATGAAATTACTTTCGGCTGTTTATCACTTATGCGACGATCTCTTTTCTAACATCAAGGACCTTTCTTGGTTGGTATAAATGACCACCTTACCTTCGCCGACAATAAGTTCTATATCAGTAACATGCAGAGCCGTGTTTTGCTTAAGCTGCAAATCTCATTCTCTAGCTAGCAGATTTGAAGTATTTTTCAAGAATATACGCTTCGGTCACATGCGTGTCTTATTCCTCTATCGTTATTACATTCTTTATTGCATTCATTAGAATCTAGTGGATAATTTTGTCGGAGAACACTGAAGGATTTCGATCTGAAGACAGAGATTTGATACCGGTATCTATTTTACTGTTGAGCCAACCCATCATGATTCAAGTCCTACAAGGTTTTGCACAAAATTGTGTTTCATGGCAGGCAGACAATTGTTCATTTTTTAAAACAAATTTTAGCGCAAGTATAGTCACAATTCAATCTGTCCTCAACAATAATCAGTGCCTCCGATGCGATATATTACATTTTTCACTATCAAACTTCGCTATCTCTTATGTATGAAGTATTTATATACTTTGAAACGTGGTAACAACGATGGATACTTATCATATTTGGACCTTTCCAATTATTTATATTATCTGATAGATTACTTTTTACTTCAAAAAATTTAAAATTTTAAAATAGTGGAAACCGAGGTTTCTTTTTTGATCTAATTCTACATTTGATAGTAAGATTGGTAGTAAAGGGCTATTAATGACTTGTTTACTATTTTGATGTTTCTCGCTTCAATTTGCTTGTTGCGAAGCTTTATTAGCAAGTACTCTGTAACTCATCTTTCATTCAACTACACTTGCCTTGAGAACTGTTCTTAAGCCATACGAATGAATTCCGTGGCTCAGGTGGTGGCTCGTCTAACTACAAATCGGGTGACCCGGGTTCAAATCCCAAACAGGACACTAGAGATTTTTCTTCAGTGCTCTCTTGCCTGGAGCTCCGAGGTGCACTCAGACTCTTATCAAATTGAGTTTGAGAGTGTCCCTGGTATTCCATAGAGGTAAAAGCAGTCAAGCGTGGGACTGACCACCCCATCGAAGCTCGTGCCTTTGGTCGTGAATATGTGACGCGCTACCTTCACATCCTCGATGCGCCTGCGTATCGCACAGAGGATACCTTCTTAACTATCTTAATTACTTACTTCATGGCTTACGGAACTCGCAAGTTCATCGCCGCAGTAACAAACGTTTTCCATAGGATTCTATCCTCAGCAAGATTAAGCCAGTATCTATCTACCTACTTACTTATCCATCGACCTATTCATCTATCTGCCTTTGTTTTACATTGTTTATTTCTTTGCTTTAAAAGGGGGGAAAAACTTCTAAAGCTATATATATGGCTTTTTTCCCCTCTGTGTTACTGTCGTTCTCTCTCTCTCTCTCTCTCTCTCTCTCTCTCTATGTCCCTCTCTTTGTGTATATGTGTGTGTGCGTGTATTTGTGTGGGTGGGTGAGTGGGGGTGTGGGGGGGGGGGTGAGGGTCTGTGTGTGTGTGTTTGCGACTTGAACGAGAAAAAAGCTGTGTGTGTTTCTCCATTTTATTTTCTGTCCTTCAACTGTACAATAGATCTCGAGACAAATTCCCTGTAATTAACCGTGACGGAGGAAAATCTAGTAAAAAAGACGGTTCAACAACAGCCACCAAGAGACCAGGAGAGACAGAGCAAGACAGAGAGGGACTGGGAGCCTACAAGAGAAAGAGAGACAGAGAGAGAGAGGAAAAAGGCACATAAAAAGAGGATTTTGCAAATGGAGAGACAGACAACTTAGTTCTTTGGACTTCCTATTCCGTTTTCGTAAAGCCCCCTTTCGTCCTACCCCCCTGCCAGTGTACCCTCACAACAGTTTCTGAAACAAAAGCAAGACACAGTCACACACACACACACAGATATACGAAACAGAGAATGCCGTAGTCAGTCAACAAAAACCATGATGTTGACATTAAAATAACATTTTAGTTTCTTGCCTTTTTCAGTCATTGTTTTTTTTCTGCAAGAGGAGGTTTATCCATTCCTTTGATTCTGTCTCTTTTTGCAACAAACTCTGCCTGAAATCGTTGTGGCATCTTCTCCAATTACTCTGATATACACACACATATTGTTCTTTGATATGCCATGCCACTCTAGTTGTCTTTATCCCTCAGAAATATATCTAAAAAAAAAGAACAGCTTTCTTTTTTTCAACAGAAACTAAAAGAAAGCTCCAACTTTTTCTGCATTTATTGCTGATCTCTTTTTATTCAATGTAAGCGTGCGTGTTCTTCATGCAACTGTTTATCTTTCCTTTTCACAAAACTTTTACAAAACATTTCCGCCGACAACTGCACTGGAGTGTGACATATCTTTGCCGTGAAGATAAAGAACAGCAGTGTTTTGTAGATGTCGTGGTGTGACCAGAAGTCTGTCTCTGTCCTCTCTCCTTGTCAGTCGAATCTACTATGTGTCTTGTACATTGTGTATATCTCTGTTGACATCTTGAAAAATAAAAGATACGAAAGACAGAATAACATTAAAGACAGAAAAAAAAAACTAAAATAGGAAAACAGTTTAAAAGAAACAGTGGTCCTATCTTTTCTTCTTTGTATCTTGGCATGTCTAAATTTACATTTGTGAGTTAGGTAACTCCAAATTACAAATATTTAGTGTTCTGTATGAGTTAAATTGCATGTCCAAAGCAATGGTACGAACAGCGAATAATTACCTTAAACCTAAAAAATAAATTGTCACAGCCAACTGCTGCATTTACTTTCGTCTCTGGTTGATTTCTTTTTCACATTTCTTTCTTTAGTTCACAATGGTTCGCGGTGTCATCAAATCTTGGAACGTTAATTGAACTCATTTCCCGACGTCATAGAATAATGAAATTTTGCATAGAGACCTAAGTCTGTTGACAATACAACATTCCATTGTCACTTTCATATATTTCTATATATTTACATATTTTAAAAACAAATTTTAATATATTTTTTTTATTCTCAACTTCTTTATTCTAAAATAATTACTAGCCTGCAACTAGCCTGGATTTTCCTGGTTGCATAGAACTTTAGGATTTGGGTCACAAAATATTTAGCTTGAGAAAATGTATCCGAACATCGAAATAACTCGAAAAAAAAAAAACTTTTTCAAGACCTTTTCTTAATCAATTCGTACTAAAAAGTAAAAATGTTTATGCATTACTAAAAAGAAGAGAATGGGGCCCGTCATTTCAAGAATTTATAAAGTGACTGTATATGAAAGCCCTCCCCATACTTTTCTTTTTAGGGATGCTTAAACATTTTTTTTTCTTTTTAGTACGAATTGATTAAGAAAATAATGTCTTTGAAAGTTTTTTTTTATATATATTTTTCAAACGTGCTTTCATACACTGGTATATAAATGCCAACGTGATTTCATTCAAGGATATGTCAGTGCCTAAAACGAACTTTTTTTTAAGGAGATGCCAGTTTCTAAAATGAACTTTTATTTAAGAATATGTCAAAGCCTAATTAAACCATGCATCGTTAAAAACATATTTACTTTCAAAATGCATATTTGATTTGTTTGTAAATGTAATTTGCCTTAACAAAAATGCAACATGTACTTTAACATACAACATGAACTGTACAGTCACGGAAAAATCTATTACGGAAATCTAGCTTTTAACTTATATTTATAAGCGAGACAGGCAGCTATGATTAAGTCGTGATATGTCTAAGGAACGGCATGCAGCAGGCTTAGTTGCTTAGGTGCGTATATAGTCCATAAATATAAGTTAAATAGCAACTAAATGCTAGACCATAGACTAAGTATTTGCTAGACTCGAGGAATACATTTTTTTGTAACTGTGTGATAGGGTAGTGTGTATGTTTCCAAGTCTTTGTTAACAGTTCTTGCTTTACAGCCACGTGCAATCTACAATTTATCGAAGATTGATATTTCAGATTTATAGACCGCTTTGACAAACTGTAGTTTAATTGTTCCGCAATAACTTAATTCATTATACATCTGTACACCATTTCATATGCACATTCGATGATCCCTTTAATCATATGTTTTATCAGTGGCGAAGCAAGGCAATCTGGGCCCCGGGGCAAGTGAATGTGATTGATGACCTTTAGCAAACACAATTGTGAGCGCAGGCTGCTAGTGTTGGCCATAATATGCTATTTTCCCGTTATTCCATGCTCCTCGGAAAACTTGGGAACTTGCGAGAGACTCACTAGCCAAGACGGAGAACTTCCCGTTCACTCGCTATAACCTATGCCTGATAACGGATATTGAGATTGTCGAGAGCCATGCCTTTCAACCATCCGACTACAGGCAAGCGCACAAGTAATAATCCTGAGACGGCATAGTTACTGCGTTTCCGACCACCATCGAGGTGTTCTACTGACACTTGGGGCCCGGGTCGGGGGCCTCGCTTGTCGCCCCTTTGCGCCGCTACTGACCACCATGTTCCATTTATAGCCTCTTATGCTAACTTGTGATATTAGTGTTGCCAACACTAGCCTCTTATACCAATCCTAATGTTATGTTACTGTATAAGGATATTAGACAAATGAAGGTCAATAATAAATATGATAATGATTATAAATACTTATAGTAATAATCTATATGGCCAGATTTGCAATGTTTTTGAGAAACATGTACCTAAGAAAGTATTTAGAAACAATAGTTGTTAAAAAAAGCTCATTAATGAGAAAACAAAATTATTTGTAAAATCAATACGTATTAAGGATAAGAAATGACACTGGAGGTATGCTGAAATTAGAAAACTTGTTAAGAAAAAATATAATGAAGCTAGCAATTCATATATATTTACCCTAGAAAATAGCTTAGACAGAAGCAGTTCTTGCTTTTGGTCTCAGTTAAGAAAATCCAATATTAATAGAATACCAAATGAGAAAATGTACAGCCAGCTACAAAAATAAGTGGAGGTTGGAGTGCTAAGAAATAATAGTTCTTTCCTCCAGGATAATTGTTTTACTGTATGCCTAATAGTTAGACAACCACCATGGCTGTACAAATATGCGCCAAAACATGCAATTCCCAGGATATATCTCCATTTGGAGCAAGGAAAAATAGACTCGTTCAGGATCATGTAGAGAACCACGAGATACATGGGCAAAATTCAAATTCTTGTCTTACTCAAACACACACACACACAGAAAGAGAGAGAGAAAAGAAGCATGGAAGAAGACGGAGAGAGAAAAGCACCATCTGGCCCTTCTCTCTCTGCCTTACGTTTTTCTCACTGTGCTGGATAATCTCTTTCAGTAGCAATCGCGAACATCATTTACAGTTCTTAATTCCTAGAAGAAAATATTTGGAAAGCCGGTCGTGAAATCGATCCAAATACCTTGCGAATGATGGTCATGCGCTTACCACTTATCTACACAGACCATAACAAATGCGTTGTTAAAGCAGCCATTAAACTCGCTACCCTCAGTGGTTTATATTATATCTGGTGTAGTAAAAAGTAATCCATTATTTTTGCATGACATTGAAGGCTTGACTTACCATAGTTAGAATGATCCGATTTAGGTAACATATGCGCCGTTTTGTTCGATAACGTGTTGCCATTTGGAAGGTAATATCATGATGCCTCTCTCATAGAAGCCCTTGTCCCTATTGGCAAAAAAATTGAGACAGTCGATGTTCACAAGCCTCTCTTGACGCGAATTTTTCACCAGCAAACGTGTTCGCCATGGACAGGAACAGATGGTAATCACTCGGTGCCAGGTCCGGACTATAAGGTGGATGCATAAGAACCTCCCAACCAAGCTCCCGGAGCTTCTGGCGAGTCACTATCGATGTGTGTGGCCTGGCGTTGTCCTGGTGGAACACAATGCCTCTCCTATTGGCCAAAGCTGGCCGCTTCTGGGCGATTGCTGCCTTCAGACGGTCCAATTGTTGACAGTATAGTTCCGAGTTAAGGGTTTGGCCGTAGGGGAGCAGCTCATAGTAGATAATTCCCTGCCAATCCCACCAAACACACAGCAAAACCTTCCTGGCCGTCAATCCTGGCCTGGGCACCGTTTGCGACGACCGTTTTCGCGTGACTTTGTCGTAAGTGATCCACTTTTCATCACCAGCCACCAACAGCTTCAGAAATGGGTCGCTTTTGTTGCGATTCAGCAGCGATTCGCAGATGGAAATTCGGTTTTTGCGTTAACTCGTGTGGCACCTATATATCAAGCTTCTTTTTGTATCCAGCCTTATGCAAATGGTTCCACACGGTTTTTTGTGCAATGTTTAGCTCTTCAACAATCGAAACAGTGCTTACATGACGGTCGGACGCGACAATGTCCATGATTTTATCGACATTTTCGACACGTGGCCTTCCAGTGCGTGGTACATCTTTGACGTCAAAATTACCGGAACGGAATCGACGAAACCAAAATTGCGCGTGATTGGCTGTTACAGTATCAGGACCATAAACACTATTCACATTTGCAGCCGCCTGGCTTGCGTTTTCGCCTTTATCGAAGAAAAACTGTAAAATATAGCGTATTTTCTCTTTGCTAGTGTCCATTTTGACGCGCGCTCACACAACACTGAGTCAACTCATCACAACTATCTGAACAGTGTTTGTAGTACGCAATCTCATCGTTTGAACGCCATCTCGTTGAACCCGATCGGACTTATACAACGCGAGCTACAGATCACTGAAGCCATCTATTGGCAAAATAATGGATTACTTTTTACTACACCAGATATATATAAACCACTGAGGGTAGGGAGTTTAATGGCTTCTTTAACAACGCATTTGTTATGGTGTGTGTCCAATATCTTAGATTTCATAACTATCTTTCAAGAAAGTAAATCCCACTTGCTGGCGGCGCGCTTATTCGGCATCTCAACCGGTAAGAATAAAAATAAATTTATTAGAAATTCTGCGTT
>JAGDQP010023375.1:13949-29251 GCA_022664845.1 Lepisma saccharinum
TACAGATCACTGAAGCCATCTATTGGCAAAATAATGGATTACTTTTTACTACACCAGATATATATAAACCACTGAGGGTAGGGAGTTTAATGGCTTCTTTAACAACGCATTTGTTATGGTGTGTGTCCAATATCTTAGATTTCATAACTATCTTTCAAGAAAGTAAATCCCACTTGCTGGCGGCGCGCTTATTCGCCATCTCAAGCGGTAAGAATAAAAAGAAATTTATTAGAAATTCTGCGTTCAAAGTGTTTTGGCAGAAGTGGGTGATGTAAACGGTTGAGGATTTATATACAGCACCGAGAGCACCAATTGCCAGCTGCCTAGCGTGGCGTATTGGTAGAACGCTGGTTCACGAAGTAAAAAAAGCCCGGTTCGATCCCCGGCGGGTGGACTACATTTTTTCTTCTTTTAATTTTAAAAATGTGTTTTTGAAAGTTTTAATTTATTATTAATAATTCGTTTCTTGCATTTTCAAGATTGTGTTTAAAGGTGCAGTTAAAAAAAAAGTTAAGATTTTATTTTCTTCTTGTCTTAAAAATATATTTTTCAAAGTTCAAATTTATTATTAAAAATTGCTTGCTTCCATTTGTTGTAGATAATATAAAATTAGTGACCATGGTCAGTGTAGGTTAGGTAAGGTTAGGTTTGGATATGTAACTTTACACTTTTGTTTCTTTCTTTCAAAATACATTTCTGTTTGTGCGAACCTTCCCTAACATCCGCTAACCCATGTTAACTAAAAATGCAACTCGGGAGCTGGGTGCAAGTCTCAGTTAGTGGTGGGCATACGCAAAAGTGCAACATTGCGTATGCCCACCGCTAACCGTATGCTGCGTCCTCCTGAGGCTCACGCCACCCAGCTCCCTTCGCACGCACCGTGCTTCCTTGTACAATGTACACCTCGCGGGGAAGACCTTGTTTATGTATATATATATATCCTAGGTTTCAGTAGCCTCTATTTGTATGCCAAAGCAATTATTAATTATAAATGTGAACATATGAAAATATATTTTGAAAGAAAATAGAAGAAAAATATTGCCCCTGCCGGGATTCGAGCCCGGTTTTTTATTTAGTAAGCCAACGTCTTACCGATGCACCAAGCAAGTACGTGGTATATACTGGTTTGGTCGTTGTATTTACAGTGAATGGCATCGGAGTCTGACGTCGCAGGTACGATGACTTCCAACCTTTTCACTATTTTCATCCTCAGCTTTTGAGTGTGGGGCGTAAAAATGTGTATGATTTTTTTTTTGTTAGTGTGTCATCGATTCCGCGCAAAATTGCGCTTGTACAATATTATCATCTTGGGAGTGTTCCTAATTAGTGGTACACCTCGAGCATGATTGTTTGTGTGTGTGATTTTAATTTAATTATAAGAATAACAGTCTATTCAGGTTAAAAAGGTATATCAAATGGAACAAGTAAAGTCCACTTAGGGTGAACAGCGTTTCAAAAATGTTCTAGAGCGTTGGTTAGCAATCGGAAAGTCCTGGGATCGATTCCAACGGTCGACCATTCTAACTGAGGCTTCCCAGGATTTTTCCTCACACATACCAGGTAAACACTGTGATGGTACCTATAAATAGGCTCTGGCTGTCTATCTTAAAACATACTCTCCCAACCGTATCCAGGCTTGATCCTCATATGCCTAAAAGCCTTAAAATAATTTTAATAAAATCCTTTCAGAATCCTTTTACCCCACCGTATCCCGGGCGAGTCTTATACTTAAACAACATAAATCAATTCACACATGCACACGAATCATAGACTGTAGATGTGAATATACGAATTTAATATACTGGGTGTCAAGAATACGGAGATACCCCCGCTCATTCTTCCTTGTCAATTCTCGGTGGTAGAGCTTTGGCGTAGCATTCGGGAGGTCGTGGGTTCGATCCCACTCAAAAGCTGAGGATGAAAATAGTAAAACGGTTGAAGTCATCGTGAATGCGACGTCATAGTGACAGACTCCGACGCCATCTACTGTAAATACAACGACAAAACCAGTATTTGCCACGTACTAACTTGGTGCATCGGTAAGACGCTGGCTAAATACATAAAAATTCGGGTTTGAATCACGGCAGAGGCAAAACTCTTTTCTCTTTTCTTTCAAAATATATTTTCATATGTTCATATTTATAATTAATAATTGCTTTGGCATAAAAATAGAGGCTACTGACACCTAGGATATATACATAAACCAGGTCTTCCCCGTAAGGTGTGCAAGAGAGCACGGATCGTCCGAAGGAAAATGGGCGGTGTGAGCAACAGGGGGGCGTAGCCCGCGGTTAGCGGTGGGCATACGCAATGTTGCACTTTTGCGTATGCCCACCACTAACTGAGACTTGCACCCAGCTCCCGAGTTGCATTTTTAGTTAGCATGGGTTAGCGGATGTTAGGTAAGGTCAGGTGCGCACAAACAGAAATGTATTTTGAAAGAAAGAAACAAAAGTGTAAAGTTACATAACCAAATTTAACTTCACCTAACCTACCATAACGTATGGTCACAAATTTTATATAATCTACGACTAAAGGAAGAAGGCAATTTTTAATAATATATTTGAACTTAAAAAAACTTTTAAGTGAAGAAGAAGATAAAAAATAACTATTGTTTTACAAATCTGTACTTAACAATCTTGAAAGTGCAAGAAAGGAACTATTAATAATAAATTAAAACTTTTAAAAATATATTTTTTAAGAAAGAAAAGAAGTAACATTCTCGCCCGCCCTCTGAGGATCGAACCCGAGTTATTTATTTCATGAGCCAGCATCCTACCAATACGCCACGCTCTCGGTGGTGCCATTGGTGCTGTATTTGAATCCACAACCGTTTACATCACCCACTTCTGCCAAAAGCACTTTGAACGCAGAATTTCTAATAAATTTATTTCTACTCTTACTTTGGGATCGGAGAATAAGCGCGCCGCTAGCAAGTGGTTTTACTTTCTTGAAAGATAGTTATGAAATCTAGGATATATATAGATAAACCGCTGAGAGTAGCGAGTTTAATGGCTGCTTTAACAACGCATTTGTTATGGTCTGTGTAGATAAGTGGTAAACTTGTCAGACTCTCATTAGCAAGAACTTTGTATCGATTCCACAAGCAGCTTTCCAAATATTTTCTTCTAGGAATTAAGAACTGTAAATGATGTTCGCGATTGCTACTGAAAGAGATTTCTCCCGCACAGTGAGAAAAACACAAGACAGAGAGAGAATGCTGGCAGGGGAAGATAGACGGATACTGTGTATTCATAAGCGGTAAAATTTCATTTATTCCCATGTCTTGCGTCAATTTTATTTCCTACTTTCCTTGTTTCCTCCTCTCTTTTTTCGCTCTTTCCCCGTCTTCTTCCATGCTTTCTCTCTGTCTTCCCCCCCCCCCCTGTGAGATTGAGTGTGAACTAGACATAGTAGCAATTTCTGCATGATATCCATATTATCAATTTCATTTTCTTTGTATTTATTCTTATCTCTTAGAACTCAACGTGAATGGCATTTCTGTCTATCTGGTGGTTCTCTAAATGGTGATGAACTAGCCAATTCTTTCTTGCTCCAAATGGAGAAATATCCTGGCATTCCATGTTTTGGAGCATATTTGCACTATCATGTTGTTTGTCTAACTATGAAGCGTATAGTGCAACAATTCTCTTGAAGGAAAACGCTACTATTTCTTATAATTACAACCTCCATTTACGTTTGTAATTAACTGTACAAGGGTATGCTAATGTATGTGACATACCAGAATTGTTCAAAGATCTTTTTACATTTCATTTTAACATATTGTCAAATTCTGAATACAAATGTCAATGGAATTGCACATATTGATGAATCAGATGTCATCAATGCTATTAATAAACTGAAGGCACTATCTTCCCAGGGTCCCGAACTTAATTCCCAATTATATTATAAAAGCTTGTGCAAACGAATTGGCTCCAATTGTAGCACGAATTTTTAACCTATCGTTAAATAATGGTATATTCTCTACACATTGGAAATATGTTTTCATTGTACGTTCACAAAAGTGGTAATAAATCAGACCCAAAAACTTACATACCTAGCCTACTCAACGCCATTGCTAAAATATTTTAGTTATGTTAAATATGATATTTAAACATCTGAATAGTAATTTTCAAAAATGCTCTACATAATTCACAGCATTGTTTTTGCAAAGGAAAATCAATTGTAACTAATCTGTGTCAAATTACAGATTATACCAAGTTTCACATGAGTACAAAGGCACAGGCTGATGTTAATTTTATTGATATATATCTAAGGCTTTCATTTCTGTAAACCACAACTTGCTATTGTCAAATTATCTAATATTGGTCTCTCTCCTTTGTACGTTAAGTGGTTCGATAGTAATTATCATTCAGAAGGTATCAAATCAAAATTGTTCAATCTACTTTACTGTTGGAACGTGCAGAATGGTATACCACAAGACTCATCACTCGGCCCATTTTTATTCCTTCTATTTATAAATGATCTTGCAACCTTGCAAAAATGCAGCACTTAGTCACATATATTGCATGTTCATCACAGGTTAGGAAAGCCTTCATCAACATAAACAATAATAACAAAGGAAATATCAATTTTACAGATTGAGTACATATGCTTTTAAGCAAGATGCACACATTCTGCCAGTACAATACATCAAAGTCTAAAAATGTGTCATATAAAAGAACATAAAAGAATATTACATATATTAAGTACAAGTCACTTATAGAAAAACATACCTATTTTGTGACACAAGACAATTACTTATATAAAATATTTTAATTGGGAACTTTTAATATTTGTACAACGGATTTACCATAAAAGAGATATACAATTACCATTAGTGTTTGACTATGCGATAAAAATATGTTGTAATGTTAAAAACAAAAAGATAAATAGGCATAATAATAATGATAAAAAATAGTATATGATTAAAAAACATAGCAGTCAACGAACTACGTAGTGTCATAAGTTTCAAAAACACATAATAAAAAATGATTTTTACATTTTTCATTACTACTTCTTTACTTTAAAATCATTTTGCGAGTTGTTAAATTTCTTCGCTAGTATATTTAAAACAGCTTGCTTTTTTATGTTAAAAGATAATTATTTCTAGTATTGTACAAAGGTACCTTGAATGCAATGTTATGCAATATAATATTAACTAATATACTTATTCTCCAATACCTTTGCGATGAACACTGCGTCATTTTTTTGTCTTCTTGTACAAAGGGTATCTATGTTAAAGTATTTAAGTCAGTAGTTATAACTGTGTTCATAATAAGATCCGAATCAAGGAATCCGAATAAAACATCTGACTCCAGGTTCTCAGTGAGTGCTCCTGTGATATTACTCCAAACTACAGACGCAAATTCTAACTTAGGTCTAACTAACATTTTGTATAGAGGAATGTAAGTGACCATTCTTTAAAAATATATCATTGTCTAAAAATAAAACCTATGATTTTTTAACTAGCCTGTATAGTATGCTGTATATGTTCGTCTAATCTTAACTTTCTATCAAATGTTACGTCTTAATCTCTTATGGTATCAACCTTCTGGACTAGTTAGTTTGAAATCGTATAACAACTTACATAAAATTGGTTCTTGTTCGTATATGACATAACCTTTGCTTTCATACGATTGATCATCATGAGATGCGATTTGCACCATTGAGAAACGCTGTCTAGTTCTTGCTGTAACAAGGTGTTGTCTCTGGAATTATTTACAGTCCTGTATAATTTTAAATCATCAGCATATAGTACCCAATATACAAGCTGTTCAAAGCACTATAATAAATTACTATTACTTATCGTTTGACTATAGTATTCTGTTTGTGAATAATACTCTCACAAAAATTGTTATAATATACTTTCTACTTGCTTAAAAATATTTTCTAAAATATCAAACTTCCTAATGTAATTTATCTGTTAATAAATATTAATGCAGTGACCCAATTTGAAGAGTTCCATTGAAAGTACCCGGTCATGATTCAGAGCCTTAAGACAAAAGGTTCAAACATTGTAATATGATGTACAAAAGAACAAAAAGAAAATGAAGAACGAAAGGCAACGATATCACTTACTTGTTGGTCACGCACTCATGCAACCATCTATGTCTAGTCACGTACGTAGATCAGATCTAAAAGAAAGATATTTTTTTTGTTCGTTGGATGTCTTCATTATGAATATTATGAGCACTTCAATTACATAGAGTACGTCCCCAGTTAGCACACAGATAAATATGATAAGAGAAAATATGTATATTTTAAAACATCACATTCATATTCTGAACCTTGATGCCTTGTTTAGTTCTTCTGGACTACTTTTAAAACGCTTATTTTACTGTATTTACAATATGTCTTGTTAGAACCCATGTTCACATGTTTTCGTATCATTTTCTTTTAAATCTACAGCTAACGACTTAAAATATATTAAGTGATTATCGTAGTTTAGTTGATTGAAGCAGTATTATTTAACTGTTAAGACCCAAGTTCTATCTCCGCTTCCACAACTTCATTCCTAGGTTACCAGGACAACTTACTCAAACGTGTTAAGTAAAACATTATGCGAAAGGTTGAATTCGAATTTGCATTTATTTATAGCCTTTACACAACTTCGGCTCAGATCCGGTTAGGGTGTGTGATAAGATTTGGGAAGGAAATCGTTCATAATCTAGTTTGAAGGTATCATTCCAGAATTTACCTGGTGTGACTCTGGAACTTTTCACACACCATAGCTCGTTTGGAATTTCAATAGTGAATACAATTAGTTTTAAGGAACTGTTAGTAATAGCTGCATTGTCGTGACAGAATGAAAGCCGACAAATATATCATATTAAAACAAGGGATTGAAAAAAGCTACGGTACTATTTTTTTTATAGATACCGCTGTAGGCAGTAGGCCTAAAATGCATTTATTTTATGAAGGGCACTGACACGTATGTGTGAGGAGAGAAGAAAATGTCTTTTTACAAAACTTGTTACGGACATCTAAGACTAGTAACCGCCACTGAGACGATGGTATAGATTCACATCCTACCAAAACTGTTCATCCTGACAGAGCATTGCCTTTGTTTTCACCAGCCACAACAGATAGTCATTACCATCTACCAGTCTCCTTCCGTGAGCTAAAGAAACATGAAGAAATAGACGTGCTGTAACTAAGGAGATAAATTAAAAATATTTTTTTTTTCCTTTTGAATTGAAATCATAAAAATTTAATTTGGTTATTAATGATGTCATCTTCTGTGAATAAAAAAATAACCGTCGGCAACTAAAATCACTCTCATTTATAACACGATAAGGGAATAACAGATCAAGTATCCAAATCTACAAAATCGCAATGAGATTTTTCTGTCTTATAACTTACCTAGTAAACACCAGCTGTAATTTTTTAATATGTCTTTGAGTGGTATTTTATGTAGCAGCATATGCACATACAATACGTATTACTTCGAAGGAACAGGCTATTCTATGAAAAGAAAACTGTACTGTATTTAGTTGAACTGGGTCTCAAACGTTGTTCTTAAATGTTTAAGTTTTACAAAAGAAGCAATTTAGTTTAAATCATTGAACATTTTCTACTTTAACGAGATAGTTAAAATTATAATGAATTTTTTTAATAAAACGTCATAGTTGCAGAGTTTTACAACATAACTTCATAGTTGAAAGTTTTTCAAAAGTTCTCATAACATCATATTTGAAATTACAAAACGTTTTATAATCAAAGGTTGAAGTTGAAAATATTCTCTAAAGTTCTGTAATGAAATGTAGCACTTGAAATCCTTATTACCTTAAGGACTTAGATTCAATTCAATTCAATTCAATTTGATTGAAATTCTTATCCAAAGTTATCTAAAAAAGCAAAGGTGAAGCTGCTTTTCAAGGGTTTCTAACCGAAAGTAGTAGTTGCTAAAATTTTATCGTATGTTTTCTATTAAAACGACTATCTTATTGAACCTACTGTCCAAAGTTTTCTAATGAAATATCCTTGTTGGAATTGTTATCTAATGCTTTCTAGCTAATCTTGAAGTTTTAGATTGTTATCGAAGATTTTCTAAGGGATAGAAAACGTTCTAATTTAACTTTCAAATTTAAAACTAGTCAATAAAATATGTCGATTAAACTTGGACCTAAATGTCATTGGGACTTTCAACAATCAGTTTAACGACTCCGAAAACTATTGATTTGGACATTTTATTGTTCCTTCCTTATCACCCTTCATGCTGATGGGGGCTGAACCTTGACTTAAATGGCATCGGGAGTGACACTATTCCTTTCAGGGGCCCTAAAAACTATTCATTCGATACTAATATCGGTCGTTTTCGATTATTTTACATGTCACCCACTTCCCACCCTCCTAGGGGTGTTAGGGATGTTTTATCCCGACAGTATTTGTTTCTATATAGTAAGTGATGTGTACCAAGTTTGGTTGAAATTGCTCCAGGCGTTCCAGAGTTATGCTGGAACATGTATACGTACATATACACATATACATATCCATTTTTATATACATATATAGATATAGAAACAACTCTAGGTTTTTTAATGAAACATTCCAAATAAATTTGTTTTTGAAAGTTTTCTAGTGAAACATCACAGTTTGAAATGTAATCCTCATTTTTTTTTAGCGAAACGTTGTAGATATTTTAAAAAGTTGCAGTGTTTCGCTTTACAAATCTGTAGACACACTTTAGATTGTAGCTTCTCTGAGTCAGAGGCGAAGGAATGAGGAAGGTACAGTTATACATTGCAGACACTTTTTATGTGCAAGCATATGTGATTGAGAAAAACAAGTGTTCAGCTTCAGATAGCATGTTTGGTAAGAGCAAATTTGGAACTCGATATTTTCTTGTGATCATCTTTAATACCCAACTTTATCTACCATACCATTGGTGCATTCACGCTGTGTCTATCCATGTCGTGATTCATATAACGAGTGTTAAAGCTGTAATACGAAATTTCATGTATAATTTTGTTCTTTGGTAAGTACAGTATTTGGGAAAAGGGTTAATTGATAAAGCGAATGCATAATTTAGATTGTATTATTAACATTATTGTTTGTTTCTGTGATCAAACTTAAACAAAAATATAATTTTTTAACAGTGTTTGTCAGCTGTGTGTGTGTGATAGAGAGAGAGAGAGAAAGGAAGAAGGAGAGAGAAGAACAAGATGAGACTGAGTGAGAGAAGAGAGTAGGAGATCATGAGATTAATGTGAACAGAAAGTTGAATGACTATACGTTTCTCCCGGAGGAGGGGGAGTAGGAAGGAAAATGAAGTTCCAAGTCTTTTGTGCCCTCTCTTTCTTCCTCTATTCCTTTCGTCCATTCTATATTTCTCTACTTTTGCCAAAGCTTTTGCTAAGCTGTTGTGGACGTAGCTTAGAGAACGATAGTTGAAGGGAAAGAGGGAGAAATCCCAGCCATGGGAAATTGTCAACATTCATCAAATGAACGGAAGGAAGTTATATATCGACGTAAAGGTTGGCTACAGTTGTGACTAATAGTTTTTCTTCTTTTCTTCAGTACATTCCTATTTATCCTCTTTCTCTCTCCCTCTTTCCATTCTCGAATTCCTTTAATTTTTATTTTATTTTGTTTCTTCAGTTTCGTACATTTCTATGTTCTTCTTCTGATTTTTTTTTCAAACAAAACTTGGACTAAGTTCTTTAACATATATAGTAATAATCTGTTCTGGTATGCATGGCAGAACTCTGTAACATATTTATTGCAAGAGACAAAATGTTGCTAACCAATATTACAATGCTATGAAAGAAGAAATTATGTCTATATAAGGCTGTTTGAAGAAAGTTAAAGGCATCAAAGGAAAGGGTAGAATTTGTATGGTTTATGATAGCTATTAAAAGACCACAGAGGTTGTAAGGAAAATGTTGCACAAAATTATAATCAATAAAGGGACTGAATCATGAATTGGTAAAAAGATTTAAGTTAAATTATGCATTTGCCGTTTTGAGTTAAATACATATATAAGTTCCTTATTTGTATTTAAACATGCTTGTGTTCAAAGAAATTTCGCTTGACAAATTCTTGATTAGGTTTTAAATGTACGTACATGAAATCAAGTTAAATATATTATTCAAACGGCTTAAGTCCATAAACTTTAAGGACCACAAAGTGTAAATTAAATGACATTTAAATTTAAATTTCTTAGATTGCATGTAAACATAAATAGTAGCATTCATATGAATAACTGCGATTGATTTTATGCTAATAGCCTAGGAGAGGCCAGAGTAATGATTTAACAATGATCATGACGATGATTTATTTGACAATGATGACAGTTGAACACCCTTACCCAAAGGATATACCGCAACCCGACTGAGTTAAAACGTATCTTTCTACAAATAGGTTAAATTCATTGTCACTCTAGAACCTAAACTATTACTATTTAGACACCAATACAGTATATACAATACAAATTGTAATTCGCAAGTTGAGTTGCTTCTCACCGGCAAAAGAATCACATTAGATTAAACAGGAAAACTACTTTATTTTACACTAATAGTTGAAAGCTTGAAACTAATAATAGTTCAAACTAATAACAAAATATTTAATGTTTTAAACTAATTAACTTTATACTTGAAATTCTGAACTAAATATATTGTAATATTCAAATAAAAGTCTGGAACAAGAAAACAATGAGATATACACACACATACACATATACACACATCAAACAACCTTAGTATAAAATGATCTTCAAACATTTGTTTGCTGGATTTAAATTCCTAAAATTTTATGTAAGTACAAAATTCTAAGTCGAGACAAAAATTCCCAATTTTTGTTGTCTCAAGAAGCAGTTGCCCTGAACAGGAAAGAAAAACGAGTAATTAAAAAAACAATATAAATAATAATTTCACAAAATAATGCCTGTTCATTCATCCATTTGCTGATTGATAAATCCGTAAGTAAGTATTTCAGTATTCAAAGTAGAATTAGTAAGTTTTAGTTGTTCATGTTTCATACTCTTGCTTTTATCCTTGTGAGATCGTTGTGGTTTGGGTTGAACCTTCTTTGTAGTACCTTTTATATTAATATATTAGTTATCTGGTCTTGTGGAATTCTCTTGTGACTTCTCAGGTTTTTTTTTCTTTTACTAGAAAATACTCCGTCTGTTTCTCTTACTGGAGTAATATTAACTACCTAGATATTTTCTTTTATACTTTTCCTTTGGAAGCGTAGGTTTGAATCCTACGGACTGCGCCAATTCTACTGTGGTCTAAATTACAAATATAGTGGTAGTATACCTTAAAATTAATTTCTATTGAGTGGTATGGGAAGCATTCTAAAATTCACCCCTTAAAGAATACTCCATAGTTATACATTCTCTCATTGAAAGCGAAAAAGTCATGTGTAAACACAGAATATAACTTTATTACACGATAAAAACTTCATGATACAACAAATTCGAGCTATAGTAGTAGTAGTAGAACACTAATCTCATTAGAATCAACATATTTATTAGTATCTTTCTCCTTCCCAAAAATAGCAATAGTAATAAAACAACAGTAAAAGAAACATTCTCCATAATAGTAGTAGAAGTAACGTGAAAACATAAGTTCATATCCACTACAATAACACGGAAAGAAATAGTATGTAGGCCAGCATCCAACTCGATAGTAAACATGAATAAATATTTACCTTCTTGTGCTTCCTTTTAGATTCATAAACTGTATTCCATTCTTCCTAGCGGAGTAACTTTAATTCATTTCTGCCCTTGTAATATATTCAAATCACATACTGAAGCTAGACTTTACCTTTTGGGTCATTCCGTGTCAAAACGACCAAAAATGAAAAAAAAATGGGCTGCACGAAAAGGCTAAAACGTACTCTAACTGGTCTAAATAGTATGATTGTCAAAGTAATATGAACTGGTCAAAGTAATATGATTGTCTAAATAGAAACAATTACAGTTTTCAGAGTGTTTTATTTTTTCGCACGGAATGGATTTAATGTCAAAGTTAATTTTCTGTACATTCTTACATATCAAAGTATATTTAATGTATACAGAATATGAAGGCTTATATTTGCTTCCTTCATATGTACCCTTCCATTTCCATAAAGTAGGAATTTTTGGATTTTCAAAATATGCATATAAAATTAAGGAAGCAAATATCAGCCTTCGTATTTCGTAAACGTTAAATATACTTTTATATGTAATTGCGTACAAAAACTCAAATTTGACATTTAATTCTTCCATGTGAGAAAGCACTTTGAAAATTGCAATTGTTTCTATTTAGACAATCATATTTGGATACTATTTTGACCAGTTTGAGTACGTTTTATACTTTTCATGCAGATTGCTTTATCAAGCAGACTTGAAGGAAAAAAAATGGTTTTTGTTTGAATGTTATATGATAAACGTGTCCGGAGATATTAAACTTCTCGTAAAAGCAAATAGTACCATGCGCTGTAATACAAAAGTAGCAGCCATTAATCAATTAGTTGGTATAAAAATAAAATAATACACGTTTTGAACTATTCTGATACAAGGAATATAAATTTAATTTGAAAAAGAAATGAAAAACTCAAGCAACCAAAATGGACGATTTCACATGGATTGACCGAAATTACAGTTGCATTTTTGACCAGTGCTTAAACTACCTTAGATGCAAGTACACAACATTTTTATTTTTTGCTTATCATAAGTAATAATGTTTTAAGTAATATACCAAAGCTCATTTCGCTGCGTACTACCTCAAATAGGAATTGGGAGTCAAAGTTATCAAAAATGTTTGCACACATTTTGCACGGTTTTACATTATTTACACAATTATGTGCGAATGAGGCTAAAACAAATTGCGTTTTAGAAAGGCCATTACAACAGCTTTAATTTGGCACCTGATTCAATCTTGTACATCTAATATTTACGGAGATATTAATTATTTTCGGTCTTGAGGCAGAGTAGCAAATCATTCGAGATAGCGACTAAACCCTAAATTTTGAATCCCTGTAAAACTGAAACTATGCAATTTAAAATTTTAAACTTTGGATAATCTCAGTTTCTCATTCGGCCCAATCACACTGCCAAGTTTAATCAAAATTTTAAAAGAAATAGTAGTGGCAACCCCTTTTGGTCGTTTTGACATGGAATGCCCCTTTTCTGATAATAACTTATCGTCATTAAGAAGAATTCACATTGTCGTAACAAAAGGAAATGTTATTAACTACCGATATAAGAGCCAACTAAAATAATTCAGTGTTGCCGAGTCGAACACAAACTAAGAACAATCGATCTTCTAGAAACCTACTACATTATAGAAACTCTTTAACAAGAAATATCTCCTGTATTATTTTTCTAACTTGGCAGTGTAAATGAGTCCTTTAGAAGATTATTTTCCTTCATAGAAACATTCACAATGCAGAAAGCTTCATAAACATTTTGCTTTCAAAATTAAGGTCTTAATATTTTTTTAAAAATTATTTACATCAGGAAAATTAATTATTTAATAAATATAATTTAATGATTTTCACTTTCTTTAAAGCAATATTTTTCCCACGCTTATTAAATCGCAATTAAAGATTAAAAAATATGATTTTAGAATAATAAATAAGGTAAGATAAAGCTGAATATTCGATAAGGAAGTTTAAGAAGACTATGTTATATAGAAATTTATGAAACATTTATGGCTGTTATAACATTCTAAGACTACAAGTTATTACGTCATAAACTTAAGTCTATAGGTGGAATAAAGAATTACAAAATTATTAGTTCTACCTTTGTTTTAAATGAGCCATCGCGATATTTGCCTGCTGTGACTAAGGGCAAAGAAAGGCATTTTAAGTCACGATTCATCTTCAATGATACCACTTGGGTACTAAAATGCAAGATAAAACTAGGAAGGCTTTCCGAGAGGTGAATTTGATTGAGCTTAGCAAGTATTAAATATTGTTGTGGGTAAGCTTAGTCCGTCACGAAAAAATGATTGGCCTCAGAACTTCCTAGGAATACATGCGACTCGTGCTTCTTTTTGTTGGTAAACTGCAAAATGAAAAATAGACTCAATAATATATTCGATATCTATGCCTAATATATTTCTAGAGTGTACATCGAACATGTTATCCCAATTTTTTTTGGCAGAATACATATACTTATGAGGTGTAATAACTATGCCAAATTCAGCACTAAAGTCTACCACCACTATCGAGATCTTAGCCGTTTCAACTGTGTAGCTGTAAGTTAAAATATGAGGAATATAATTTACTGGATAGCTCGGGCGTCACTCTTCCTTAAGAAAGGGAATAGACTCATGGTCTAACGCCGTATTTTTTCAGTCACAACCAACGATACATATAAAATAAAAATATAAAACTCTACAGAGCCTTTCTTGAGAATTAGACTTTTTAATACACCTGTTTAATCTTTCAAAAACTACGAGTAGTTTCAATTTAATACTTTGGCAATGATTGTCTTCTGTACTGTTAAAAATTTAACCAGTTGCTCGGAAAAGGCCAGAAAAGTTTATAACAAAGTCAGGAATGGGACGTTACGAACAAAAGTCAGAAAATTTTCAGTTTCCAAACATATTCAAGCAAAGAATACTTAACAATTTTCTCTACTATTGTCCAGGTTCACAATATGAATCTCAGTAATAGTCGCAATGTAAAGTTCCATGATAGTAGAGAAAAATTCTAAGTATTCTTTGCTTGAATATTCGTGAAAACTGAAGGATTTCTTATTTTTGTTAGTAATCGTTCCTTACATTCCTGACACTTTTAGAAACAGTCTTGACTTTTAAAAGGTAACTGCCAAAAATTATTTTAACAGTGTGGATGGATTTAAATTTAAGGATTTAAGTTTCTCCAATTACGTCTTCTTCTCAAGTTTTGCTTTCCTCGATGAAGACGTAATTTCAATATGTTAATCATATACGTAAATACTCAAATATTCATACATACTAAGTAAAGAATAAAGGCAAAGGACAAAATAGATTAGAATTTCCGCCTTACTAACAGCCTTAAATTTATAATTGAAAAAGATGCACTCTACTATTATTAACTTAACTTCAAAGAACTGACACTACTACATGAGTAAAAAAGGGAATATAACTGTTTCCAGAAATGGTACCAGCATGCGCTTTAGTAATTTCCTTCCCCATTCCCTCCCCAGAACGTACTAAATACTTACCGGCACTCCAATACTCTCTCTATCTCTTCTCTACACAAGTAGACTTGGGACTTATTTTGGCTCACCATTGTCCTGTCTATGCCTTTTACTAATTACTATACCCTCTATACTTATGACCAATGTGACTTGCGTGTGGTTATACGAGCTTACTTTTTGT
>JAGDQP010023376.1:7867-26044 GCA_022664845.1 Lepisma saccharinum
GTTTATGGGCTATTAAAACAAATTTGGCAACTTTCATTTTAGAACTAAGCACTAGTTATTTACTTTAGTTCACTCTGTTGGGCTAATATAGTTCGTTGCACACTGCACGTACACACTTTAGTTACTTTTTATAATTGTTAAGGTTTTTACCACAGTTTTTCTAAACACATTCGTTAGCTAGGTTTTAATTCACCTTCGTGAATTCAATAAAATATATTTTATTCCATTGATAATTTATAATCACACTTTAAATAATGTATATATTTTATAAAGGCGTCACAGTATGGATAATCACAGGTGACTAATAGGTGTACTTAATAATCTCTAAAGAACAGTAAAGTATGAAAATCAGGAACGAAATATATTTTAATGACACACTTAAGTGGAGTGGAGTGCAAACACAGTCATGTAAGGTCATTATTTTTTTAAAAAAAATTACTTTTTCTATCTACATCTTCTGTATTTGTTGGAATACTTTTACTACACAAATCAACTTCTGCTCAGACGGACAGACAGAAAAGTAATTATCATTACAATGAATAATAAATTATTTAACTCAACTGCCGGAGTGCTTCCGGCAGATTTGATCACACTAGCACTGACAGCTTAATTTGCTGGTATAGCATATCCAGTATGGAGCAAACATTGAGATACCAGAAACACCAGCATACACAGCTAGTATTGGCTGGTGAGTTAAATTCAACAAACTATGCTTTACACCAGCAAAGTTTGCAGTTCAATTTCCAGCATATTAGCTTAATTTGCTGATCCAGAACATTGAGCATGAAATTCTAGAACAACCAGCGTACTTCGAGATACCAGACACACCAGCATAAACACCTGGTAATAAATCCAACAAACTATGTTTTATACCAGCAAAGTTTGCTTGTTGGATTTCCAGCATATTCTAACGATTTTCTTCCGTAAACTCCTTGCGTTCCTGTTACTCGCATAACTGCGTTTTTGTTTTCGTACAGTTTTTTAATCCACTGTACTTTTTTAGAGACCTTTACAAAATAATATAGTTTTACTTGTACACAGTTGAAATATTATTTTTCGAATATGTGCAACATTGTATCAATTTGAAGTGTCCCATTCTAAAGTATGAAAGTTTTGTGTTAACCATTCCACTTGTTTTGGATATCCTAGTCCTAATTCTGTAATTTCACAAGGCAGGTTTACTAAACAGTGAAATAAGGGACTAGCATCACACGATACTATATACAATTCTCTCATAATAAATTCATGTGAAGAGATTTTGGAAGCTTGCATGTCAACGATGTATTATCCTGAAGACATGAATAAAGGTTTCTCTAGTGAAAACTGTTCGTAAATAACTTCAGGTATGAGTTGTGCAATGAATTTACTATTAGACACTAATTCTCTACAGATTTTTAAAAAAAAGTATTTATAGAAATATTTACATGATCCTGTCGTTTGAAAATTTTATAGTACTCAAGACAAAGTCCATAATCACTCACGTCTTTCACCAAATGTTTTGATAGTACTTTCCCTGTATTCCATATATATTATGAGGGATATTTAATCTACAGTCATTACACCGAATAGGATTCTCCTTTATATAAGTTCGAAAAGTTTGTAGAACACATCCCTCCACTATAAAAACACCACCACAAAATAGACACAAAAATCTGATATTTTCACTTCACTTTCTTCTCACTCACCCCTACTGTCCTTTTCTGTATTTTTCCAGTAACATATACATTATAGCTGATATGTATACTTTTACCACTCACCAAGGACCGTATTTCATATTTCTTATTAACACATCACCATCAATCAGTTCCCGATAATCTTCTTTATATATACAATAAAGTTTACTTAATGTAGATGATTGTAAAATAATTTTCCACACTGCTTTTCTGAAATGTTCTTCAATTTCTTCTCCTGTTACCACATCACCTTTTAAATATCCTAAACATGCATGTCCCGTATGATTGAATTCATCGTAGAAACAACCTTCGCATATCACAGGGATTTGAGAATTCCACTTCTTTAACGCTTCTTTAATTCATTTTTCATCTACCGATTGCTTTTTACACCTACATTTCATAGTGTTCACATGATCACTTACTTCACATATTCTTTGTGCTAGTGTTCCTGATGTTGCTGTTCCTGTTTTCACTAATGGTACTGCAGCTGACGATTTCACTAATACTCTGGCAAATTTCACCAAAGTTGATGATCCTAGTGATGCTGCTACTGCTGCTGCTCCTAAGGATGTCTGCTTTATGCCCGTATTTCCATAGAACAAACGTTTCCTTGCAGAATAGTTCACTCCATCTAGCACACGCTTCTTTCTTCTGCTGCTTCTTCGGAGCTAAAGAAGAATAAACCTATTTAATATCACCGTCTTCTTCATCCTCCTCCTTTACTACAGTAAAAGATGATGGTAATAATGATGGCGACTTTGCTTTAGATCTCAAAGAAGTA
Organism: Lepisma saccharinum; assembly: GCA_022664845.1. NCBI lineage: Eukaryota > Metazoa > Arthropoda > Insecta > Zygentoma > Lepismatidae > Lepisma > Lepisma saccharinum. Next base: position 10,322 of record JAGDQP010023376.1, read on the forward strand.
TATATTGTTCTCCCTCTACCTCCATCTTCTTTGTCTTCTGCATTATCAAGTAATGATAATGTCTTCACTACCTCTTCACCCTATGATGTCAAGTCAACTTCTTCTATAGCTTGCTGATACTGCTTCTGATGCTGCTTGACCAGGACTGTGAAGCGCAAGTCAATTTATGATGAATACGACAGTACTGCCATCTATATATTCTAAACTTTATCAATCATCACGTGAAAGGACAACAGATAACCTGATATCAGTTGGTCAACAGATAACGTGATATCATTAGGTCAACAGTCACCTCAGAGGGCAATGATCTCACGCTGTCGATAAATAACCGAGCCACAACCATCTGTTTAAAATCCCGAGTATGTCTGGCATCTACTACTGATATATATTCACATACACGGTCTCTTTAATACTCCTAGTAATACCTCTTCAATATCATCTCTACAATACTCATACATGAAACATACGCCAGAAAGCGTGATAACCACATCCACAATACACATCATCGTCATTGTTGTGTTCTGCCAAAAGCAGCACATCCTTCAAGACACGTTTTGTCCTCTTCATTTATCACAATCATGCCCTTTTTCAGGTTATGATTTAACTTCCTTAGTACCGCACCTTTTCCCCATTCGTCATGCTTTTATAATTTTAACCATATCTTCTATTGCATCCTTTCACGTGGACCCTATCGTCCTAATCAGTTTCTATTTCTCTACCTTTTGATCTACAATATTTTTGTCTCTCATTTACTCTCTCCAGTACTTCCTCATTACACATCTTCTGTGCCTAGTTGACTTTTTTCCCTTTACCCGAAATAGCAACATCCGAAGGCTTCCAATTTTTTCATTACTCTTTTCGAAGAGACAACTTTTCCGGTTTCATATAACATAAAATTTCATCAATAAATCTGTATAGAACAATCGAATCAATCAATCTATACAAAACAAATGAATCAGTCATTCAATACAAAACAAATGAATCGATCATTCTATACAAAATAAACGAAATCAATCATTCTATATAAAACAAACAAATCAATCAATCTATACAAAACAACTCAATCAATCAGTCTATACAAAACAACCGAATCAACCAATCTACACAAAACAACCGAATCAATCAGTCTATACAAAACAACCGAATCAATCAATCTATACAAAACAACCGAATCAATCAATCAATCTATACAAAACCGCCGAATCTATCTATGTACACAAAACTACCAAATCAATCTATACAAAACAACTGAATCAATCAATCTACACAAAACAACCGAATCAATCAATCTACGCATGAAACAACCAAATCAATCTGTACAAAATCTTTTCGTTAACGCCTTGTTGATTGGTCCACAGAAGAAGTTTTTTCTTGTTGTATGATGTCTCTGTCGACAACACTATCCTCGAATCTATTTAGTTCGTCAATGTGCGTATTCAGGTCAACTAAGGATCATGTACATGTATGCTTCGGAGAATATTAAAAGGGTATTATTGTGGGTTAGATATTTGAGAATATCCCTAAAACACACATACGCTTACACAAATATCTGGAATCTTTCTAGATTATGTCCTCATTCCGAACATTTAAATATTCGTAGAACTTTCGGCGTGTACATCAAGGCTACCACAGGGATATTACAACATCATCACAAGTTACAGTCCTAGCCTATACATACGCTTTTCTCTTTTCTATTTGTTCAACTTCTAAATGCAGAATATACCAGTGAAGGCATTGCGCGAATACAACTATTAACCTTCTTTCTAACAACTACCCACTAATATTTCCGATACTATTAATATATTTGATCAAAGTACTAAATCGATTAAAGATACTGAACATTAAATATTCTAAGACAAGTACATTGATAAATCTATAATTCTATGCTAAATTGATTATTTAAATATGGAGATACGGTGAGATTGATATTCCTAGTTGATAGGTTTTTTTTTCTTGCTTCCCAGAATTTAATTTTGAAGGTACCGTACGAAAAGACTCGAGAGAGAAGAAGATGAAAAAGTATACGAATCTCATAAACTCTGTTAGACAGCGTCACTCTTTATAGAGACGCCCCTCACAACGTAGCTTCTTTTTTTTCCTCTTGAAATAATAATAATAAAAAAAAAATACACATCTTTTATCTTGATTCGTTAAAAGATATTCAGAAAAGAAAGTTCTTTTCTTTTCTTTCTTTTGAGAGCGAAGAATTTAAAAAGAAAAACAGGTAGAAAATATAGTTGAGTAAATGTTATATCATAAAAGCTGCAGGTGGGAACTTTTTTTCTTTTTTTTTTTATTAAACGATCTATCAAGAACTTGTCTGTATTTCAAGCTTCACTGGCTCCATCCAAGAAAGTAGAATCCTTCTCACTCAATGTCTTGCCCTTCCATATTTTCTTTTTCTTGCTGTCGTCACAGGAAGAAGTGTCTCTTTTCGGCGATGGAAAAATATTTCAGGGAACTAGAAGAGAGAGAGAGAGAGAGAAAGAGAGAGAGAGAGAGAGAGAGAGAGATATACTTTTCATCTCTTTTGAAGGCAGAGATTGAAATTCCTATCAGATTAACTTGTATAAAGTTTATCAGGCTGCTTTTTTCTTTTTCTTTTTTTTTCTTTCTTCAGGGTCAGAAGATTCCAAGAATGAGTGTGCTTCGGAGTTTCATATGTTGGACCTCGTTGCTTCCTTGTTCTGCTGGGATTAGCTTTACCTAGATACGTTGTCAGATAGAGTTTAGTAACTTCTTGCTAACTAGTCGGTTTAGATTAATGTTCAAAAGGAGGACAGCAATGCATCTCAGTTCACAAAGAACGACGTAAGTGTCACAGTCTATGTAAATATTATTTTTCACTTCACCGCATCATATTCTGTGTTTAAATAATATTTTTTTATTATTATTTATCAAAAGTTCCTCAGACCTTGTAGATCTTTCTGATGAACAATTATCTTCGATGCAAATGAATGACCACCGCGAATGAAAACTATCTACTCATGTTCTCATGTTTCTTCTTATTTGGGTCTCGGACAAGTTTGTTGACATACATGAACGCGTACTGGAGAAGAAATTTGATACATCTTGAAGAAGAAGAAGGAAGTAACCGTTGTTTTTTTTTAAAAAAAAGAGGGATGAAAAATGTATTTCTTGGCTTCTCTTCGTTTTACGGCGATAAGAAAGAAACGAAAATTGATGTTCTCAATTTTTCCCCATCCTTCAACTATTTCATTCTTTTTTTTTTTTTTGTTTGTTTTCTTCATTTCCCCTCGCTTCCTCCGCGAGCAATGTTCGGGAAAAGTTCGTCAATCAGAGATATTTTCTTCTTCGTAGTTTGGAACAGTTAAGCAGCAAAGAAAGGTTGATAAAACGAACCGAGATGAAAAAAAAACACACACGAAAGAACGAGTTTATATATCAACTCCTACCCGCTCAAAAAAAAAACTTCTTGATTGCATCTTTCTAGAAAAAAATATTCTACTTGTCATGAAGAATAAACGGAAAGAGAAAAAAGCAGGCAAAGAACTTCGTAATAAAGGCTTATAAACTACAAAGAAACAAAACGAAACAAGGAAAAAAGTCAACAAATACGGCACTACGAATTCTGAGAAGAGAAACGAAAGAAACTATTTTCCTACCGTGCTCTCGCGTCAATGTTTTTGCCTCCCACAAGAGGTCGTGCTAAGCAATGAACACACTAGTTCCCTCTCGTGTCAGCTAATGAGTAATTCTTCTCGCTTGGAAATAACAAGGAACGTGCTTCGTTTGTTTAATGATATCATCACACTGTTATACATTTCTTTTTATTTTGTGACTTCTAGTGCCAGTGTTAGTAGTGTCTCTGTTTTTTCTTATCTTATTAATGTGTTATGAAGACATAAAAAGGGGGTATTTTAATCTGGTCACGTAACGTCCATCTTTTCTAGCCACAATATTCTTGCAAGAAAAAAAAAACACTTCTTCCTTGTTCTCTGCTGATGAGGAGGAAGATCATAGTCGCAATTTTTTTGCACGAAGTAATCAGAAGTGTTCCAGAGATATTCCGCGGTACAAAATAGTTCTTAGTTTCTTGTACGTTTGTGTGTGTTAAGAACCAGAAGTAATAGGGAGAAACACACTCACTCCGTTTCTTTCAGCCATTATTCTTACCTTCTTATTCGTTTTCGTATGCTTCTCTTTTGTACCGAGTTTCTTTCTACTCTTTCTTCCAGGTTTCTTTTTTTCGGCGTTGCTCCGATGCGAGAACTGGCGCCTTGAGAATTATACCGGGCGAGAAACATTACACACAAAAAAACGGAAAGAAAGTAAGAAATATCCGTAACGCTAGTCACGGTGGGTTAGCTAATGCCATAAGACGCTTTCTGGAAACCAAAACCCCTTTTGCTTTTCTGTTCATTTTTTTTACTTCCTTTACAGAAAAGAAACATATTCTTCTTGTTAAAAGATTTACCATCAATTGACTATGAAACAGTGGCGGATTTTGTATGCTTCTCACGCAGACACGTCAAGAGTATTTGTATGTACATTTTTCACCGAAGAAGTGTGTGTTTTAGTAGCAGAGCTACGTGCTTCATGACTTAGAAAACAGTATATCACAAGGAACGTAACGCTCTAATTATCTATTGCTCAAGATGAACAAAAATATATTTTCTAAGTCGAAGATTAGGTCTCAAAAGGTGAGACAAAATTTATTTAATTCTGAGGTAATTGCACCTAATTCCGGCAGTATTTCTTAATCCCACAATACGATCTCAAGCTGTGAAGTGAAATTGTAATCAGCAAATGGCATCACATGTGAAATCATTGTTCGGAAAGGAGTATGTCTAGTGAGTGCTGTATTGGTTCTTCTGCTAGAAAGGAAGCTCTGATGTTATTGCTCGATAGTCTGATCTTCGGTAAGGTTAATATTAATTGTAAGGTTCTTGATTATAGAGAAAAATCCATTATATGTGTTTCCAAAAGCATGGTTCATCCACTGTTACGTAAGAAGTGTCTCAATGCTAAATCTTTGTGATCTTTCTGCCGTTATAGCTGTAATTTCAAGAAAGTGTTGGGTTTCAATTTGCCGCAGGTTTCAGCTGGCGGCCCTTAGACATTTGAAGGTCTTGACTATTAGATAGCTGCATACAAAAGATAAGAAATGAAGAAGGGCTGAAAAGAGCAGGCGGAAGGACGGAAAATCCTGGAGACAATAAAGAAAAAAAAAGGGGTGGTTAGGACTTCGGTTGCGCAGAGATTGTATACTGAGGGACGCCATTGAACGTATAGTTAAAGGAAAGAGGAGAAGAGGAAGAAGACGAATCCAACTCCTTGGCAATATTAAGGATAATAAATCGTACGTTGAGATGAAAAGGCAAGCAAAAGAACGGGATGAATGGAGACTATTTAAAGCAAAACTCGAAAGCATCAGTGTTATAAAGCAATTTAAATTTTTGTTTGTGTTAATTATATAAACGCCAGGAACAAGTATTATTTCTACTGGCGACAGATTTAAAATCAAACAGAGATTTATGCATTTTAAATCGCAACGAATTTTTTTTTCTTCGTGGAAATAAATATGATCTACTGCACATTGGATAATTGCTGAAGTATATAATGTATTTTGAAAGGAAATATGTATATTCGTTATACACCGTCACATGCGTATTACATATTTAAGTATGCGCAATTGAGATAACTGCAATGAGTTTGTTTATCTGTTTCTATGATCTGTATAGATGATTAATGTTTGCGTAATACATAAGTGAAGGCAAATGTTGGATGTAACTTCTATCTATGACTATAAAGACTACTATTTTCGAAATCTTAGTATCTTTTCTGAAGTATGGGCACTAATTCAGTACAGTCGCTAAATGCCTAATCTAACTGTTTTTACGTTAAGCTAAGTTCATCTAAGTTACTTTACGTTCAGTAGTTTGCATTATTATCGATTTGGTACGAATTATATTATAATTCATGTTAGGCTACCTAGCATTTGAACAATGAATGTGTTTTTCAATGCCCACAATCATTTATCAGCTAGTCTCTGGACAGATTCCATTGCTTGTTTCTCATACTTGAAGTGAATTTAAAACCACTTCTGTTGATATACCGGTCAAATATCGAAAATACAGTGTCAGTTTAACTTAATTTTAATTTATAAATTTGTACATCACTGACTATATTTTCTCTGATCTCATAATTAATGCTGTGGTAGACTATGTGTTGGGTACATGGAAAAAGTTCTGTACGTTTTTGGTGTGCGTATGGAAAGACGAACAATACAAAATTGAACTGACCTAAGAGTGTGCATAGTCGCCATCACAATCGATGATCTCTTGCCATCTTTCTGGTAAGAAATGTAGACGCTAACATTTATCAATACTCCGCTAAATTGTGACAAGTCAAACCAGGTGGAAATTTTGCACTTACCCAATAGTTATTTCCAGTCGGGTTTGACGTATATTTTGAAGTTATTGTTTTTCACGGTAAATTATCCATCCTACTGCTATTCTTGTGACAAATATTAATGGAAAAACATAAGTTTTGATTTTAATTTATAAAAAAAACAACTATTTTTAATCACAAAATCTGTTTCGATTTTTATTTAAAAAAAAACAATTTTCGATATATCCAACGCGATTTCGATGTTTCAGAAATCGATTTTTGGTTTCTGAATTCCAAAATCAAACAGTTCTACTATTCTAAGTTTTAATACCTTTAATTTTTTTTTTTTAAAAAAATCAAAATTACACTAGATCTATGCTGTCTCAAAATCCGAAGTCGAATATCTATGTAGATTTTAAACTATTAAATTACCGTCATATACCGCCATAGTGCCCCAAATCATAATTACAGTCTAATACAAATGGTTAGAATTATACACAAACATACTCTTTGCTATGCAAATATTTCTTTCTAATTTAACATGAATAATAAAGCAAGAATTGTATAACCTCTGTATTTATTTGTATAAAATAAATGTTTTTCTTTATCAAATATTTTATTTTTCAACGTATCATTCATTACTGAAAATACAAATACAAACATTCGACATATCAAGGGTCTAATGGATTGAAATGTATCTGGCTGTTTTTTATTTTATCGCCTGTTATTAAAATGTTATTTTATTTAGTTTGAAAAATTATTTTCATAAACAATAGTTGTTGTTTTTCTTCTACAAGAACTAGTTACGGATCAGTGTGAGTGTGTGTGTGTTGTGTTCCATATAGACTACAATTACCTCGAGCGTTTTAATACAATTAAATAAATATTAAAGAACAATAAACACCTGCAAAGGCAATTAAATCATGTACATGCAGTTTATGAATGTTCCTTCAATTAAATTTTGCCTAGCAGGTTTTGCAACTTAATAGGGAAAATTACAGCAATCGGTATTGATTACTTATATATATAGAGAGAGAAAGCGACAGAGAGATGAAGCTGTTGATAATTAATTAACACAAGCACCTTTATTTGAAACTTTATTATGTGTTTACACTAATCATGTTGCGAAAATCAATTCTAGATATTTTTGAGTTCAATAATTATACAGTGCTGTTTCAAAATTTGCAGATGAACTACAGAGGTGCGTTTCTGATGTCGAAACACGAAAACGTTGTCTTGTTTATTCGTCGACTTCTGCGCCATAACTTACGCCGATGGCAATGCTTGTTTCAGACATGAATTCCAAATGCACCCACACATCGATCACTGGAGGTGGTTGGAGGGACAACATTCCACTTATTACCAATACTCTACAGTCCGCGGACAATAATCCGACGAATCAAGTCTATAAGCATCTGGACCGCAATATTCATGTACAGAAATCACTATGGTCTAACGTACAAGATCTGAGGAGTGCTGTTAATCATGCATGACTTTTAATGAGTCAAGATCACCTGAAGAATCCATCATCGAGGGGAGTACCGAGGGCAACTAAATCAAAAGATGCCACTACAGACCATTAGATTTTTTTTATTTATCCGGGGCTACACTCTATACCTGGTGATCAGCCAGACATTACATCTGTTGATAAATAAACTGCTCCCAGACTTAAATACGTTTGACGTTGATGAAAGGAAGCGTATTCTTCCGCAATCATCTAGCGGTTGGGTTGTGCCTTTGGATAAGCGCTGGTAGACACTGAGGTTCGGATAATAATACAGGGAATTCCAAGTAACCTTGCGATTCCATTAGCTTTAGCAGACAATTAGCCTATATGAGCCATTTCTTTCCCTGCAAGTACTTCCTTACTTAAGTAATGCGATACCTTAGTGTTACATGTATGAGATATTCGAAGATGAATGTGTTGCGACAGTGCGATGCGTATAGGCTTCGTATGCATAGCGCCAAATATCCATCTTGTTTCTTTACTTTCTATGCTTTAGCACATGAAAACATGCAAAAGCTTTGTCTACGAATAACTCGTCTTACGAGATATTTAAAAGAACGTATCGTTTTGCCCTTATTCAAAATACACGCAGAGTAGATTAATATGTGAATTAAGGTTACTGTGCAAAGTAACAGTGCAACGTTTAAGCACGTAATTGTCGAAAATTGCAAGCATTTAACTGTGGACAATTTCAAATATGTAACTGTCCAAAATTTCAAGTATCTATGTAACAATCCAAATTTTAAAGCACGTAACTGTCGAAATTTTTAGGCATGCAACTGTCAAAAATTTCAAGCATCTAATCTTTGTTTTCAGATTCGTGAAGAGAAGTTTTTAATACCGGTCTCAAATGATGGCTTTTTATTATGGAACAGCAATGTGCTGAAATGAAATTTCTGAAATGAAGAGAAGATTAAGGGTCAGTTCTACAATCGACCGCTAAACTTCTAGTCAGCGCAAGTTGAGGCCAACTCTCATTCTGCGTACTCTCATTGGCCAAAATCAGACTTGGTCTCAACTTAGCGCTGACTAGAAGTTTAGCAGTCGATTGTAGAACTGACCCTAAGAAGTTTCATCCACTGTAATTAGAGACTCTACTGATAGAACATATCCTTGTCACAAGATCGCTGTAAATTTTACAGAAGGTTGTCTTCTCTTCATCACGAAGAACCCAATATGATCTGATATCAGATAACTCTTTTACCTGTTCACTCAAAATTCTTTCGACATGCGATTTCTTGTATGGTTGGAGATGGCCTTCTGGTTTCCTTGACCATGACTTCAACAGAAGCTATGTTTTATGCGACGGCAGACCTGGGAAAATGTTCAGTTAATTGTCGCGTATACCAGTAAATGCAGAAACTCACTTCCAAACAGTACTGCAAGGAAGGGTATTCACAAAAGCCCCTGAACTGATTATGAATATCAGAAGGATTTTCAGAACATTCAGATAGAAAATTTATCACTGTACATTGTTTATCTACATTGAAATCCATTGTTTTGGGGGCAAGGTTAAACAAAACGCTTCACAGACGATCCTAAAACCAAGATTAACAACATTGACATTTTGCACAGTTATAAGTAACAGTCTAAAGTGAATTCATGTATTTACTCAACGTATTTTTTAGTAAGAGGAAAACGTTTCACTGTGAACCTCGTATATGAATTTTCTGAAGGTATAATTTACAATTTTTATCAATCCTTTTTGCTTCTGTCCTTAAACTTTCTTATAAGTTGCATGCTTTCATGTCTTGTTGAATTGATTTCCTTCCAACGTTTTTTTACAACTATTTATTTGTCCATGCAACGCCGAATCACTTAAGGCAACTAAGTAGATTCTTAATTAATGAACTTTGATAAACTTTCAGTTTACTTTTAACGTTAAAGTTCCTTAGAATTCATTAGAGACTGTAAAAGGTTCTGAAACAGGATACGCTTTTTTTCATGTAAGAAACCATCAGCTTTTAGAAAATATATTTCAGACAGAGCAAAACACATATATTACACGTTTCAATCTCATTCTTCCTACGAGACACAAATTATTTCGATAATCTGTCAGCAATTTATTCAAATGTGTCAAAGCAGTCGTAAAGGAATAAGTTCAATGGAGGATATATTTTATTTTCGAAATAGAAAATGAGATAAACAACACTGTAGCACGGAAGCTAAAGTCATAATTTGAACAAAATTGTGAATTTGATAGAAAAAACCATGAAATTTGACACGCGTGTTATTTATATCCAACTTGTAACTTACCGGCGGGTGCAATTGAAACCACCATTTTAAAAATCCGTTTTAAGCTCTTTAGTTCTTAATGTGATTAGATTTTTTTTAAAAGAATTTTCTCAACATAATACGTTTTCCTTTTACGACATTCTATGTAAAGTTTAAGAATATGAATTTGAGACGCCATTTTGAGAAACGGGAGACAAAATATCTTTCCAGTCTGTAATATTAGAATGACTAATTCGATTTGAATGGTTGTTTCTACGTATTTTGTTGTTTTATGGCCGTTTACAATACATTTTCCCCTCAGTATAATTTTTTGCTGCAAGTTTTAGTTGCCATATTCTAAAATGGTGGCTAAAATCCGTTTTTACTCCGTAACCTTTGAATGGTTTATCATATTTTAATGGTACCGTTGGTGCTTTAAAATCCTTTTTCATACAAAACCTTTCCTCTCATTGTGACTGTATATGAAAAATAGTATGCGCTTATCTTTGCAAATGCACTCTAGAATTGGGACAAAATCGGTGTAATTTACTTGTCGAGTCGCCTGGTACTGGTACACTAGCCGACCAAGAATAACTAATGTGCAAAATGAGAAAAGAAAATGGTAGGTTGATTCTGAAGTAATGACAATTCCATTCACAGTAGTAACATTATTATTGAACGTGTAAAGCAGGACTGCTTTAAGGCAGAGGCACGCTGCGCAGTTACCCAGAGATTCTACAGCTCTACAGACCTGGTGTAAATGTAAACATTCTGTCAATAAATAGGATAAACACTATAAACACTACAACCCTGTAAATACCTCAATCAAGATCGTCAAATACAGGCTTCAAGACCATCAGTTTCCCGTTATCTAAGCACGCACTTGTGGATAAATCAGTCCGTTTTCAATGCAAAAATCTATAGACAATGTCCAACTTCAAGTCTCCAATAGTCTGATCTCAAAGTACATAGCACGAAACAGAGTTTCGTTTATATCTTTTACTTTTATTATCCCTTTGTAGATAGGTCTATTTTGGAGCTGAATTTTATCGCGTTATTGTGAAACGGGTGGGTAAGACAATGTTATGTGGTTCTGGAACAACACAAATTTACTGCTAACAGCAGGGTCACAGACATGCACACAAGAGTACTGTTGCATCGTTAGGTTAAAAGAAACAAATACCGTATTGATATCCTTGGCAAATCCAATGGCTTGTGTCATCGTTGAACTCTGCGAATGACAAACATAAAAATAATCTTCAGATGCCAACAGACTCATAAACGAAGGGTTGCGGAGAGATGAGGAAAAAAAAGTGATCACTCAAAAGACTCTTCCATATTCAGGAGAATGCTGAGTTCGAGGAAACAGATTTATCTAGCTTCTTTGAGAAGAGATGCTAGTAATATAACGACCTGAATCGTTTTCCGGTATAGAATGCAAGGGGGCGAGCAGGGAAGTCTGCATTACAAACAGGTCGTCAGAGCGTTGAAAAGTTTGTGGCTCTGTGTCGTTTGTGTTGGAAAAGAACTACAAAAAAAAATTGTGAGCAAGAAAGAGAAAAAGTTGGAAGGTTGGGGGGTGGATGGGTGGGTGATGAAGAGGGTGGTAGTTTGAACCCACTACCACCACTACAACCATCATCCCTGATGATGTTCCCTTTGGCCTCGTGTACGGCAGTTAAATTGACCAAGGAAAAGAGGCTTCGTGACAGAAATTTCACCACAGCAATTTCTCTTGACAAATTCTCATTTCAACTGTGGTAAACTGCCGCGGAGTTGTATTGCCAACACTTAAAGTTAGGTTCTTGGCACAAACAAGAACACATTTTTCATTCCTCCTTCTCCTATTTTCAGCTTTTTTCTTCTTCTTCTCACTTTCTTTTTTATACTAGTTACACTCTTCAGACTTCACTCTCTCTCATACATACACACACACACACACAACACATACGCACACATAAAATGCGTATTCTAGGTTGCCAGCGATTAAGTTTATGGTTTCACAAAACGCATACATATTTTTTTTTGTGATAACGAATTCAAACTTAATTTTCCGACTTTGATAGCCAACGTACTTCACAAATCACTTACGAGGACGAGCCTTTTCCATTTTTCAGTACGGGTTACTTACACGGGTTAGTTACTTAGATGGATAAAAACATGGCTGATAAATGCAATTGACCATATTGTGAACAAGTTACAACGATTAAATACTTGATAAAGATTTAACATACAATTCCATATGTTGTAATTTTATAATTTCAACGTACATAGTTCTGGTTTGACAGATAGTCCAAATTTTGGACTCACAAGAGGAGGCCTGTTCAGGAAAGTGTAGTTTGAGAGTACACTTAGCTTGGTGGCAGTTTACTTTTCACTTATAAAGATACTAAGGGATCTATTAGATTTGTTTCGAAGTAACAGCGTTCAAAGGTTCTTATATATTTTAAAATGCACTTCGCTGACAGGTTACCGGAGGCAGTAGAACTCTGATTTCATGAACCAAAGGTCACAGGATCGTGTCACGTTCTTATATTGTAAATAGAATAAATTTATCATGTATGCATTGTAGTAAGAGAAACAATGAAAATGAAGGGAAAATATAGATCCGAAAAAGTTTGTAGTTCAAAAATGACCTTTGTGGACGTGTATAATTTGTGATCGAAAAAAAATATTATTCTGTATATATATATATATTTGTAGGTATGCATTGTCAGGTGATATGAGCCAACAATAACTGAAAATGAAGATAACATGTTACCGATTTTTTTTATTGCAAACAAAATATAATATTACTGGACAGTTATTCTCTTTCATTGTCAGGTCAACAACATCACAGTTGTATTCAAACAGTTTCGTGAAATACTTTTTTTTTTAGCACAACGTTCTTAACGTTCAAAGCGTGCGATTTTCTAATAACAAAGTTTTGCATAATTGTATTTTCCCTTCAGTTTGATTATTGTGTTACTACAATGTATGGCACACTCATTCTGCTGACAAGAAAGGAAAAACACTTGCAAGTACCGGGGATCGAACACATAACCTCAAATCCATGAAATGAGCGTCGGTTGCTGGTGAGATACGGTAATTCTATTAAACATTCTCTATAAATTGAATGAACATGTAGAATAATACGCCTATGAACTTAATTGATAGAATAAGCACCAAATTTTGAAATATAGCTGGAGAAACTACGAAAACTGTGTAAAATCTGGTATTTACTAACAAGGAAATAAAATCTACCAGTGACGGACCCAGGATTTTCGTGAGGAGGGCGCAGGTGTAATGGACTAGAGATATTTTCGATATTTTCCCGCTAACAAGTGAATATTTTAAGTATAATTGTATCATATTTCATAAAGAAAAACAAAGCTTTCTGACAAAAGAAAGGTTGAATGCTTTAAAAACAAAACAACTTCAAACGTAACTATTTCGGAAGTATACCACTTCCTTCCTCAGATTACACTATACAACTGAATATAGAAAAAATACTAAATTAACAACAAAAAAAGAAGACTGTCTTTTTTTTCACCAATTAAGGGTCAGCATTAATTAAAAGTTCACTTCTCTTCTCCTAGCGCTGCCCTACCCCGGGCGAGCGTGCCTGCCTTTCACCAGTCAAATTTGATGCGCCACCAGATCACAAACAACTTTTAACTGATAATTGACGGAAACACCTTCTTATTTTTTCCTCAGGAAAACAAGTCCCTCCCTACACCGGCTTAAACAAAAATAGCTTAAAAGATCAATAAATATATTTATAAAGTTAGCTACCTTCTCACAAATTTAAAATACAACGAATACAGAAGTAAATAAGAAATAAACATAAATAATATTTATTTATGTTTTATTTATTATTTTATTTTTATTTTAGTTTATTTCTTATTTACTTCTGTATTCTTCGTATTTTTAATTTGTGAGAAGGTAACTAACTCTATAAGTATATTTATTGATCTTTTAAGCTCTTTAGTTTAAGCCGGTGTAGTTTAAGAATTCCGTCAATTATCAGTTAAAAGATGTTTGTAATCTGGTGGCTCATCAAATTTGACAGGTGAAAGGCAGGCACGCTCGCCGGGGGAGGGCAGCGCTAGGGGAAGAAAAGTAAACTTTTAATCAGAAGCGATCCCTGATTGGTGGAAAGAAAAGACGATCTCCTTTATTCATTGATTAAGTAATTTTTCTGTAGTCAGTTGTAGAGTGTAGTCTGAGGAAGGAAGTGGTATACTTCCGAAACCGTTACGTTTGAAGTTATTTTTCTTATTAAAGAATTCAGCCTTGTCAGAAAGTTTTGTTTTTCTTTACTCAAGATGGATACAAGGCCATACTGTCATAATATCCATCGTATCATATATCCTCTCGCAGTACTCCATTTTGTTAGGGAATATTACACTGATAACCCTCAAAATTAATATGTTTCAATAAATTACATTTGTGCGGAAGTAAAAGGAAGTTTCTCTCTGAGAAAAATGTTCAAGATAATGCTATTTTCACTTAGGGATCTAGATCTCTCTCTGGATCCGCTAGAGAAATGTACTAAATCTTTAAACAAATAAACAAAAAGTGTATGATACAACTTCCGGTTCTCAGTAGTCTGATCCTAAACGAATAAAGTGTGCACAGTAAATTAAAAGGCAAATAACCATTAAAGAATTTAAAAATGGGGCAAAACTACCAAAAGAAATGAGCAGTTCTTTAATCTTTGACGAAAGATGAGAAGATATTTTTAATTATATCTCTACAAATATTTAATATCATGAAGTTGTTGTCAGTTAAGAAAGGAGAAAGAATATGTCCGACTTGGCAACATTGTATATGTTGTAGAGAAATCATTCATAACAATACAGTAAACATCCAATACAAATTGATAAGCTTTTCAAATTCAGATAAATAAATAAATTGGTGTTTATTTGTATATTGCATTATATGTAATAAATAATTCACTGCCATATTCAATTCACTACTGGATAAGGCCTCTCCCGAAGACAGTAATTGGTCTAATGCTTCCACGCTGACCAGACGTGTTGAGAGAGAGAAGAGTCGAAGTTCTCAACTGTGATCGCCACGGTCTTTTGTTCACAGCAGCTCCCCAATTGCATCACGATGATGGATGGGGACCATTCCAGAACCTCTCGCTTTGGAAGAAAATCCATTGGCAGAGCCGGGAAGCGAACTAGGGACCCCATGATCAACAGTCAGCGACTGTAACCACTAGACCAGCGGGGCGGTGGCACACACACACACACACACACACACACACATATATATATATATATATATATATATATATATATATATATATATATATACACGGTAAATATACACATTTATAAATAGTTTGATCGCTGCTCGTCAGATGTGGAATTTATAGTGGACAAACACCGTGTAGGTGGGTTTTCTCGAGGTACTCCCGCTTCCTTCGGCTTTCTTCATTCCATCAATTCTCCCATGATCATTCATCCGGTCTAATAGACTGGACCAAATTTCGTAAAAGGCTTTTAAAATGGCACTGATGGCATTTTTTTTAGGAATTACGGTATATGCAACCTGGATATTTTTACTACTAAAAACAATACACTGAATTCAAATATTATGGTTGCCAAAATAAGAGTTGCTCTTGACATCCAATATGCCGGCCAAAACTGAATATG
>JAGDQP010023377.1:17458-29250 GCA_022664845.1 Lepisma saccharinum
ATGAAAAGTGCATGCATGATCTTGTGCAACCAATAATATCAGTTTATACACTGAAGTTCTCCATTTTCTTAGTCAGAAACCACGCTCATACAGCCAAACAAAATTAAGTGCTTCTATCGACACCATTCTTTCCTACATTGTAATCCAGAACGTAATATTTTACACGTAAGTATATACTTCAAAATGGCTAACGCGTTTAGGTTCAATGCAATAAACAAACGTGTTATTTAGGAAGTTTGTTTTGTGATGTTTCTATAGTGGCCACAATATGTGATGCTAAATTGTATATTTGAACTGTTTATGTAACAAAAAACTTGGTTCTTTATACAAAGAGATGGAAAATTCCAACTAAGAAATATTTCAGAGAGTTCTTTCTGTAAAAAAAATGTACATCATGTTGTAGCAAACGTCATCCCTTTTAGGTATAAGAAACAAAACAAAATAAAACCAATCGTTCATAGATTAAATCATCATCCGTACTTGGAATTCAATATAATACAGTAATTTCAGTACAATGTGTAAGGTTTTCCACACAATTTGTAACTGTTTCTTGCTTCAAATATGTGCTTAACTTCGAGGTAATATGCATACATTCATGTCAACTAAGGAGAAAAACAACTAACTAGTTATGTTCTCTGTTTAGTGAGAGTTTACATTAACAGGTAAAAGACCTTTTTCGATGAAATGTAAGGTTAATTTTGCTTTCCTTGGGAGCCTTTTTTGTTTCCTTTGTGAAATTAAAACAAATTCTCAGCACAGGAGAAAAAAACTTTTGCTTGTGATGTACGCCAATTGTTTCACAAAAACTTTTTTTTGTGACTGCCACATGTGTTGCTTTTAATTCTGTCTGTGTTTAATCAGTGCATTCACTTCTTGTTCTGCATGTATGATAAATTAAGTATATAAATAAATATCCTCTGTATTTGAATCAAGTGGTTTTCTTTTTCATCTCTGTGTTTCAAATTACTGGTGAAGAAAGTTAAGGTTTGCACACCAACGGAAAATGGTTTGTAAAATTGTTTAAAATACTTTTGTGAATTTTTAAAAAAAATCCTTTGGTTGATTTTATTGTAATTTTGCTATGCTGTAAAGTAGTATTGTCCCTACAAGATACTATAGGAAATCTTTGAAATTGTTGGTGAGATAGGGACAATGAACTAATTTTCGTCAAATTTTAGGAACTTTTTCGACCATTGTGCAATTCTTATAACTTCAGTAACTTTATTCTTTTCTTTTTGAAGCATATTGTAATGTCCCCAGGCTGCTCCAACAAAAGTAGGTAGACTCAACAAGCAAACCAGGGGCCCGCGGCACCCTGTTGCAAAAAGGGGGTTTACCCAGACTCAATGTGGTCAAACCTACTTGGAGACAAGCCGACATTACGCCACAGGAGAGGGCATATAACGAAGAAAACCGCTATCGAACCTGAAGGCAGGGAGAGTACCTACCCATCAGCACCCTGCTTTAGCCACATCGAAGACAGAACACACTCTAGTCTAGACACGAAGCACGCATGGAAGAAGCCCGAAAGAAGAGCCCGAAACGCAGAGAATTGGCAAAAAGCAGAAGGCTAAAAACCCCAAAAGGAAGGGGGATGGGGACGCAGGCGAGAACATCCCGCAGAAAAGCAGAACACAAGACGTTACTTTAGTGACCTAACGCAACTAGGCCCATAAAGTAGTACAAGGTTCAACACAGCCGTGCATTAGTCAACATTAAACACGAAAATTTAGATAATCTGAACTGATTTGACTATTCCCTAAGATTACTGAAGCGTTGGATCAAACTCTTATACTTTAACTTCATTTGTAACCCCTTTCTCACATATGGATAAATTAACACCTCGTGGACTGAAATGACGAAAGGTCGAGAACCTTTCCAACAATACCATAGCGACGGTAGGTAATCTACACCATAATTAAACCCTTGACACAAGAAGTAATGGTAAAAATGTAATTTATTTTACTAAAGTTTACAAACTCAGTACAAAAGACTGATTGCTTTATTTCTCGAAAAAAAAGGAGCTTTGAAGAGTATCTTTTAAGCATCAAAACGAGTTTCGAAGATGCTGATATTTCACATATTGAAATTGTAGATTATCATGATTACAGAAGCACTCTGCTTAAGAACAGAGGCAAGATTTCGCACACTTATTTTTCAAAATGAAAGATTAGTTCTCAAACGTGGTAAACATACTATATTTTAGCCCAGTTAAACAGAACTTCTACAATTACAAAAGAATAATATTTCTTTCAACGAAAAGATTTATTCACAATATATCAACTGGGCAGCAATTTACTATTTATGTTCCACAATCGTTATCAAATAAATTTGTATGTAATTTCCATTTTTCAAACTTCACACAGCCTAACCCCCGTTCTAACAATACAAACATGATATGTTATAGCTGGGTTAGGAGTAAATTTACAACATGAATTTCAATGAACGAAATTGGCTTACGGTTTGCAAACGCAGCGAAGAAGATTTGAACCCTTTCTAATTACCGAAATAAACATGGCGAATCGTTAAAATCTTACGTTTGACAATCGTACTTATTATAGAAAGGTCCTGTAATTTCAAACATACCAGTTCCGAAAAAGCAAAGAAATTGCTGAACGGAAAATTAACGTGCATTCTGAAAATTAATGTCCACTATAGTACAAGGGAAAATATTCAACGTATACGAATAATTTGCTACTGTGCTGAGATTTAGCTATCGAAATGTAGGTGAACCAGACTTGGATTTTCCGGAAGATAAAGGTTAATTTTAAGACATTAAACATACTTTACCTGAAGTAATTCGGCCTCCGACGCCCGTCAAATTTACGCAGACATCTTTTCAGCGCACATCGTTACACGATAACACCTTACCAATTCCATATTAAATAAAAGGGTTTAGAACCACAAATGAAATTATATTTTTATTAGAACAAACAAGGAAAACCCACTGCACATACAAACCCACAACAGATCACCTCGCACACTGATGAATTTCACAAATTCCTCCTGTAGAAATCTTCCAGGAGCATCCATCTTGGATAAAGCAACACGCCAATATCAGAAATTAGTTTCACAGTTCTCGTGAAGAAAATGGCTAGAACAGTCACCCAAAATGACGTTGTTCTACATCAGACGATGCTGCTATTATTATTAATAAACTTTACAAGCGCAGGCTGCCTTCCAGATTTAACTTTCTATATATTTCGGAGGCAGCATAAATTTTTCCAGTATTTCCTCGTCGAGTGCTAGTTTACAACTACAGAGTGGAATCAGCCAATCAGAGAAGAGAATCAAAACAGAAGGAAGAGCGAAAAGTGGGGAGGGGGTTATCACCAAAATTCCGGCGAAAGTAAAACAACAATCAGATTTTTTAACTGTTTATGAATATTCTCAACAAAAGAAAATTTGTTGAAGAAAATGATAAAATAGAATATGCAAAGAAATATCAAGTAATAAATGTAAAAAAACAAAATATAAATCCCGTAAAACAACAATCAAAGGAGTGTTTTGTATGGCTAATCTACATTGTCACCTGGACAAATAAAACTCTTTGTAGAAAGCCGAAGATGAAAAATATCGCCGACAAAGTAGGAACATAAAAGAAAAGAAGACGATACACAAAGAAAGGGGGGAGGGTAAGATATGTAGCGACCAACCAAAATTGGGTCGTTAGAATATAATCGGAATTTTTTAACTCCTATTTTATAACCAGAGACGAAAAAAATGGGTGGATTAAGCCATTTAAGTTTACCATTACAACATATTCAAAAGTGAATATCGTAATATATCAAAATGTAAAGAAAATTTTGTAGTTTTCAAACTTAATTTTTTGTCCGATTTCGTGTTTTTTTTTTAAAAAAAAATAAGAAAACATGGGACAATTTGAGACGTTCTAAGACTTTATAAAGTGATATATACCATGAATCCATTTGGTGAAGACCAACATTGTCACCATCTTTTAAATTTAAGAAACGGAAAAGGGTTTCCTGGACACATCACCAATTTCAAACGATACTAGATTTCGCTCGATCCAGTTGGGCTTTCTCAGGTGCACTCATTTACAGTGGCAGATCCAGATTTTTCGTGAAGGGGCACATTTCTGACCTATTATCAGGGACCTTTTAGATATATTTCCATTAAACGATTTTTGAGTATAAATTTATCATATCCCGCGCCCTCCCACCACACGCCCTCATATTACTAAATTTTATGATGGAATATAAATTTTATCTCCAAAATTTGATATTCCAAGATAAATTAAATTTGTCCGGAAACAAATTGAAACTTTCTCTGAGGTAAATTGTTAAAATAATGTTATACAAAATAAAATATTTTTGCTTGAGGAGTGGGGTCAGGTAAAAGCATAAAAGTTAAGACTTTAGTAGCAGCTCATAATTGCAACACTTTTCTTAGAAATTAAACTACTTTGGCTGAAGGGCTTGCTAGAGACAAACGATTTGTTGTATGTAACTTGTAGCCAATTGAGACCTTGAATATTAAAATGTTCAGTAACAAAACCTACCTTTTAGGAAAATAAATTAAAAAGAACTAACTATTTTAATATACTACAAAGACAATAAAACACAAAGTAGAAAGGATGCATCATATATATATTTCTTAAACTTTCTTTTCTCACAGTCATTTCCAAAATAACCAACCAGTAATATATATCTATATATATGCAATATATTCCATAACTCATTATTTAACATCGAGAATATTTTCTCTGCACAGAAAAATAAATATACATCGTAAGCACAACGACAATATATTCAATATCAATATTTGCGCGCCGACACATAACAAATATGGACAGTATTAGCTATTTCTGTTTCTAGAAAGGTAATAATTCAACACTTTCTCACCATCAATAACATATCATCAAATAAGATATCATCGAATAAAACACTTCATTAACAAAATAAGATTTTAAAACTTTTTTATGTAAGAATAAAATAGAAAAGAACAGAAAAAAAAATAGTTCTAAAACAAGTTTATCTACCAAAAACTAATGAATAGCTAATATAAGAGTTCCATAGTGATAGTTTACAATAATCGCAGCTACAAGAAATCTCATAGTCTAATATTAACTGTTACAAATAAAAGATGCGAACCTTTTCAACAATGGAAAAGTATGTACATAATTTAATCACCGTTATAATACCTTTCTTTAGTCTCATCCTTTGTTGTTCTCGATTTTTAAATATTACAAAAAGATGGAAACTATTGTTTTTGAAACCTAGAAAGTGCGTTGATAATGGAACTCTATGAGAGGAAGTAGTAAATGTTCTAAGGGTTTACTTTTAACTGAGAAATTAGCTATCTATTCTATGAAGTCGTAGAATGAGGGTAATATATATCTCAGCTTAAAATCAATTTTCTACAAGATCTTCTGCTAGTTTCATTGAGTTGTATGCTTCCTATCATTATCACTTTCAAAATTTCTAATATTATCTTTTTTTTTAATAACTTTCAAACACTAGAAACTGGACTGACCCCTAGAAAAGAGCCTCAGATATAAGATTTTATGAATGTTTTAATTCAGTATATACACAACATCACGCTTCATTACCCTATGTGCGTATCATCATAGTAACAGCTGATATGAGAGAGTGTTGAACTTATTTGCAACAATGATCAACAATACAAAACTTACTGGAAGCTTCTACATTTTTAGTAACAACAATATAAATATTTAAATACCAACTTTACAACAATTGTTCTCTGCCTGTAAACGTCTTGAAACCATTTTGTAATGAATACATTACTCTCTTCAAGCTTTTCACTGATTGTCGGTGCCCCAAAACTATCATTAAACTATGCTCCAATTTTGAATATTTATCTTCTGAATATATAAAATACTTATCTTTGCTTGTTATATATTAAATTTAATTATTATTAGTACCGGAATTCTAACAATGCAGATCTCAAGCAAAAGAAATATTTACATGACAATTGACAATGTATGTCTTTCATTGGAAGAAGATACATTAAGGTATTTAATTCTATGAGTAAGCAAAACATATTATGATTCAGACAAGGAGCAAAATTATTGTGGTTTTAAAAAAGAAATCTTCGCAAAAAAAAAAAAATAGACTTGTCATAATGTTTTAAGAAATATTGTAACTTAGAAATAGAAAAGTTTTAGGAAGAAAATAATTAATGATTAAAAACGGAGAGCACAAAGACAATTAGCAGAAAATTTATGGAATAAACGTAGAAAAATTATAGAATGAGTGTACTTACACAGAAGTGTGGAAAATTCTTATAACTACACCACTTTGAATAGTTTAAAATTAGAAATTATGGCAACAAAAAGTTTTCCAGAGGTTTAAAAGAATATTTGGCAAGAATAAGGCATCATATTTCTATGTAGTTAATACTCCTACCTTTAACCCATGACTTAATCATAGAACTTCATCTTATGATGAGGTTAGAGACAATACTTGGCTGCTGGTCATAATATTTCTCTTCCTCAAAATAAAAATACATTGAAATTGGAAGTAATTGATGAGCCAGCAGGCAGAAAGCACTGACAAACGCGCCTGATTTGCCCCTATCATTAAAACGGAGTCTATACCACCATTTCTAATATTTATACGTATTTTCACTACATTGTTACTTGCGTAGGAAGTTTTAAAACATACTAATTCTGTAATTATATTTCTATATGTAAAAATTCATATAAATTAATTTGGCAATAATTTTAACCTTATGTTAGCTTTTCCTTCTTTGATGTCATTTACTAGTGAAATAAAATTTTCTCCAGGATAAAAGAGGCAGAAATTCATTTGAATTTATGAACCTAACTCATTTCGATTCTATTAGAGTTTTCTAAAACATCTAAGGTTTCATATAATTGGTTCACAGAAATATGTAGTTTTCTTCACAAGGAGTTCCTTTTTTTTTATTTATCATTGTAATTGCAATACATGGGTTGTGTATTAAATCTTGAATGCTCGTGTTGACAACCACTCACCACACCAATAACATAATTTTACAAGAAAGTACAAAATAAACCATATACATACTATGCTAATGATTACAAAATCTCCAGTATAACCTTCTACAAAAATCTCTCTTCATATATACATATAAATACATTGGTAAATTCTTTTACCTTCGCGACGAACAGGCATTTAAATCACTTTCGTTGAATGACACGTGAATACTGATTTCCAAGAAAAATTAAATCATTTGGCAATAACTATAGATAGATAAGCCTAAGGTGACTCAGAGGATGGAGCAAAGGACCGTACCGTATCTAGGGAGAAAATATTTCACATAGGAAGCTTGACTTAACATATGCTAGTATGCATATCTTCGAAATATGTTACTTTAAATGAGAGTTGGTTTTACCGACGGCAAGTCACATGGAACTATGTGGAGTGGCAAAAAATGGAGTAAAAATTGAAAAACAAGAAAACTTACAAGAGAAAAGATATTTCGTTTATTCCATCCATGTCAAAAATCGCTCTGTACTAAGAGTCAACAAATAGCAATCTGTTGAGCATTTGCTGTATTGTTGAGATTTAATTGAGTCTAAGCGGGATCTGTTACAACTATTAGGTCTGTTACATCATTTAAACCGTCGTGTAATGTGTCAGATCACTTTACATGTTATGACTTACTGTACTTTGTTCTGTAGTATCTAGGTAAATATGATAATGTTTAGTGAAATTATGAACTAGTTTCTATATCAAGTAAAGTACGGTATAACGTATATTATAGCTCTTTTCTTTTTAAGTTACAGCATTATGACTAAATAAAGCAAAAAACTGTCAGTTGTGAGTATCGTGGAAGAACAAGAAACGTGAAATTAAAAATTCAGAACAGGGATTTGAAAAAAAAATAGGATTAAATGTTTTCCACGCGATGACTATTGCATTCAACTAGATTTTATTAATTTTAACCATATTCTAAGGTTATTGGTTATTATTTACATCAATTTTATTCATGTAGGGAGCAAAAATATCTACCTGTAATTATTATATTTCATTTTTAAAAAAAATGTGGATGTTTGGTTTTGAGAACGATGACATACACAGAATGAGGTATGAAACGCAATGACATAAATAAAAGTTATTATTATTTTTTTTCGCTCAAGAACGTTACCTTTGATCCTGTATATATTGATCTTTTATTTAAAAATATTTTTCCTTTTTTAATCGCAATTATTTTAGAAGTTACTTAGGATAAAACTATCACCAAAATACAAGAAATTTATCATATCTTTCATCTAAATAGTACAACTAAATTAATAATACAATTATCTTCAAACTATGCAAGAAATAAAACCCAAATATTTATTTCCATTAAATACGTTAAATCGTGATATAGCCCTTTATAGCCTTTTATCAAATATTAGGGAAGAAAACCGGGAAGCAGGAAGGAAACAACGGAAAAAAATCTAGGTGTAAATATGTAACAAAATTTCCCATTCGTAAACACGGAAAATGATACAACATTAATTACACATAAAGTATTTTGAAACTATAAGAGATAAAGAGAAAAGCAACAGAAAGGAAATATCTATATTTTCTCACGAAGAAGGAACCACTTTCTAAGCACAAGATTACATAAAAGCTTGACTTTGAGACATAGTTTAAAAATTGGTGCAAATATTTTTCATTTTGCGAGATGAGCTATGTATCGGGTTAAGCAATTTAAATAGTACCTATTCTAGGTTGTGTGTTTATGTTTCCAACTTTTTATCATTAAATGCTTGTTCATACGGTCCTTGAATCATGAATTCCACTTTTCACTAATTAAACTGTCCTATGAAGATTATCAAAATTGTTGTTTATGCGGCTTTTACTAAAATAATAATAGTAATAAAAAATGGTCGATGTCATTTATATCAACGTGTCTTCATCTTGTGTTTCAAACACCATCAACAACGAGTGTTGAGATCCCGTTCTTTCGCTCTTCCTCAACAATGCAGCCTCTTCTCCGCTGTTTAATGATTCCGCAGAGCTTCCTTCGGCATCAGCAACGGTCTCACGAGGACTGCTGTAGTTTGGTGCATCATGGGATGCACTACTCGTTGATGGCAAGTCGTGGTAATCTGGAGAGGCGAGTGGAGGGGAACGGGGACGTGAAGTTGTCAGTCTAACACTTCCTCCTGAAAGATTTGGAGGCGGTGGGCTTTCTAATTGTTCCAACATTAACAGACTATACCTTTCAGCTGTTCCAAAGCTTTCTCTATACCCTGATGTACTGGATGTTTGTGACACTGCACTGTCTTCATCCCATGATATTTCCTGCGGTTGTCGTGGTGGTACAGTATGCTGTTGTTGTTGTTGCTGCTGATGCTGTTGTTGTTGTTGCTCGGTCTGACGAGTTTTTGATTGTGACAGTTCACTGTCTGGTATACCTTTTACTGAGAGTTCCATAGGTTCTTCAATTGGAGGTTTCTTTCCGCTCACTTTTGGTAATTCCTGTGGTTCAATCTTGATATGTGATACCTACAAAGACAAACAGAGAGGAGATATTTTCTTTTTCTTGCTCAAAAAGGATATTCCTTACTCAGAAAGGATGTCACGTAGGTTAGGTAATAAAGATCTAATAATAGCAGCAAATGAGATTTTAAAAAAAAGAAACATTATGGCTGAATTACAATTTAACGCTTACAGTAAACATTTTTTTACTTTCATTATTTCTGTTCCTGTGTCGAGCAGCTCCTGTGCTCCTTTCATTATCTCGAAACTTTCAATTTCGAGAGTTTGGATTATCCTGTTTGGATATATTTCCCTAAAAAAATCTAGAATTACAAGATTATAAAACACATCCTCAACAATTATTACTAGGGAAGAAGATTTCGATAATATATATATTAGGGTGGTCCTTATATACAAGATTTTTTTTCTTTTTTAATTATTCCGAGTCTTACCCTCTAAATATGTTATCTCTAATGAAAAACGTAAGTAAGCAAAATTTTAACTTGTTTACACAATTTTAAACGTGCCGCATCGACCTTGAAATTGGGAAGTCCTGCTGAGGCCTGCGAGTTACGACTTGTTTATAATGGCAAACAATACAAACAGTAATAATTATGTAATAAATGTATGCAGCATTGCAGCTGCAACTTTTATACAATGAGTATACGAAGCCGGATGGGGAGGCAGGGGGGAGGAGGTTTGGATAGGTACGTGGACACTTTTGTACAATCGTGTTATTCATAACCTAATTTACAGAAAAAACGCCACTTAAACCACTTGTTCCCTCCATTTATACGCGCTAAAATGTTAACATTTGCCCAGAAGCAGAGAATTAAAAAAAAGCGAATTCCGAAATTTAGAAACAATGGACGATAGATGGCAGCCAAGTCGCATATGGTATAGATTGTTCAGGTGCCAATCTTGATACGATTGAAACTGTGATTGCATGCCGAACAAAGAAAGGGTGTATACATTAACGTTGCTTATGATACTCCTGTGATACTCACGGCTTATTAGCGATTCCGAAATGAATTAACCGGTGATACTCATGGCAGCAAAGGTGTTATTATTGTCTTAGTATCAGAAGGGTTTCAGTATAATTTTGTTGAAGTGGTAGTGGTAAAAGATTTATATGCGTGAAAAAAACGTTTTTCATTACATATAATTTGCCCGTTGAGTTAGTGATCTTTTTACAATATTGAAATGGCAACCAAGCACAAGCACGCGGAGTACGCTGTCGCTGATAAATACGGAAGTTTGGCTAATCGGAAAACCAATTAGCTCGATTGGTGGAAGGAAACTTCCTTCAAAAGGCGATGTCCTTCGACGTTTGTTTTTTCTAATTCGAAAAGCGGTCATACACTGAAAGACGCCTACACCTATGTGGTCAACGAGGTGCTGAAGTTCTGAGAGATGGCTCAAATACATATCATGGCAGCATATAACATAATCCCGAAGGTTGAGAAGGAATATGCGAAGTGACGCACTTTTCAGAAAAGCAAATCCCGACGATCGTCATCACAGGAGAAAATGGAAAAAGATTCTAAAGCGGATTTGGAAAATCTCTTTGATATTGCCCATGCAAATGCCTTACAAATGATTAGAATTGAAGAGGAGAGAGAGTTTCTGTTGGCCCAGAGAGATGAAGGAAGGAAAGGTACATGGCGGGAATTGACAAGCAGTTTGCTGCCCAGGAAGACCGAAAGAAAGAAAGAGAAGAAAAGTATCAACGATTCAGAGAAAGAAACAAGAAGAGGAAGAAAGTAGTAAAGGGATGAACACCTTAGCTGAACTAGATTTCTCCATTAGCAGTACTGAAGACGACGATGAGGATAAAGAAACAGCGCTTTTTGAACCTAAAAGAAAGACACGAGGAACGAAATCCATTGTTACACCGGCTTTGGCAGCTGCCTTGGACCGTACCAAAGTGAGCGATCGCGATGCTGTCTATATTATGTTTGCTGCTGCTTCCAGCCTTGGCGAAGACGTCGACGAACTGGCACTCAATCGAAGCACAATACGCAGGAAGAGGATGCAAAATCGCAAGACAACAACCGACGTTCTGAAAGAATCTTTCTCCCCGGATACCCCCCTAATTGTACACTTTGATGGAAAGATCTTACCAGCTCTAACTGGCAACAATAAAATTGACCGCATTGCAGTGCTTGTGTCTGGGGCAGAAGTAAACAAGTTACTCGGCGCTCCTGGTATTCCTTACGGTACTGGCTTATCTGTGGCAAATGCAGTAATACGATGCTTAGAAGAGTGGAATTTAATTGACAAGGTGCGAGGATTGTGCTTCGGGACAACCGCCAGCAATACTGGAAAAAAGAGCGGAGCTTGCACTCTGAT
>JAGDQP010023378.1:0-29249 GCA_022664845.1 Lepisma saccharinum
AATTTCACAAGAATCTCTTCTGCGGATGGATGAATGAAAAGTTGGAGATTACTGTTTTGTTGTGTGGATCAGAAACGTGCACTCTTCGAAGGGAGGGAAGGAAGAAAATTGAAAGCATTTGAAATGTGGACCTTAAGAAGAATGAAAGAAAAGACTCAGCTGGACACGGAAGGTAATGGGGAAGTACTGAAGAAAGTAGGTGACAGACGAACAAGATTAGAGACAAAATGAAAAAGGTTACGACACTGGCTGCACATAGATTGTATATTGATGGATGCAATCAGTGTTTAAAAAGTTCTAAAATTTAGTGGCCAATGAGGCCCCCGGAAAACTTTTGCGGTGGCCTCATAATATACTTATTGGCGTTAAATATTGAAATTAACCAAGAACTAGGATGAATTGAATTACCATGCAAATAAAAAAAAGTGAACCACTACCGATGGATGGTACTATCGAAAGGGTGAAAACTATAAAAATTATTCTATGATTTGGAGTTCCGAAAAAAAAATAATAATAATACTCAGCCACTGAGGGTGTCCCAGCTGCCCCATAAGCAGGCTACGTAGTATATATGTCGGTTTCGAGAGTCGAAGCGGATTGATACAAAGTGATGCCTCGTCTCCACTATTCTGTATTAGATACGTGATTCTAAAAATAAAAGGACAGAAAGAATCCGGAAGGACACCCATCCGGAGATTATATCGAATGGACTGAACCAGACGTTTAAGCAGAAACTGATTTAATAAGGGACGAGATACATGCACTACAAAGTAACACGTAAGTGCAAGCAAAAGCTTTCGATGAGGTAGGCCTTCAGGAGAAAAAGTACGGAAAACAAAAACAAAAATATAACAACACTAACAAAAAGAGGATATAGGAAATAGAAATACCGAGATCAAATAATAAACGAGCTTGACTACTTGGAAGCATACACAAAGTTATAAAACTGCACTAGAGGCAGAACTGGCGCCACCGTCTACGTGGGTTTTAATTCCCAGCGTGGCGCAAGTTGAATATTCAACTGTTTCTCTGTTTGGCACGAATGAAACAGGGAGCCGTGCG
This sequence comes from Lepisma saccharinum, assembly GCA_022664845.1. Lineage (NCBI taxonomy): Eukaryota > Metazoa > Arthropoda > Insecta > Zygentoma > Lepismatidae > Lepisma > Lepisma saccharinum. The sequence goes on from JAGDQP010023378.1 coordinate 1,063, forward strand.
CTGTCTGGTATTATATCACTTGTACGTGCCACGCACGATCTTTTTATGAAGAAACACAATCGAGAATTCGCATTAGACTTCATTAGTTAAGTTCAACACGTAAGATACAAACAATTCGTAATTAAATTGATCAGTATAAGGTGTAATTTAATATAAAAATAACTTATATAAAACGTTCTTGATAAATATTATTTGTGTTCTTGAAAAAGATTTTTTGTTAAATTTTGAATTTTATTTGTGGCCTTTAGGCATTAAAGGCTCAGGCCGGGATAGGGCAGGGGAAAGGATTCGGGAAGCTGTCGGTCAGGGCCTATGTTGAAGATGCCATCCCCGTTTTTATTTATTAAATAAAACAATATAATGTTGATACTTAAAGCCACATAACTTATTTTTTTAAAAAAAAACATTAGAAATACTTTTAAAAATATTATACAGCATTAGGGATACAACGCAAGTGTCATTAATATTACAAACACAAAATACTAATGCTGTATTTTATACAACGATCCATCTGCATAAATTTAAGAAGAAAATTATAAAATTGAAAATAGGGTATAGCACCGGTCGTCGGACATATACTAGTAGTCGGCAATTTTCACATAATTATCATTGAAACAAGACGTATACCATTAAAATGTATATGGATATTATATCTAATTTTCGGACAGCCTTAACTTGATTTTTAAGTTCTACCATCTATCGAAAATGACATTATATAGAAGAAAAAAACCTGGCTTCTCTGGTTAGCTTAGAAGATGCCGGAAAAGATATTTGAAAATGAAGAAGACTGTCTTTAAATTTAGGGTAAAACTATTAAAAACGACATAGTTTTTTCTAGCTTTCCAAATGTTCTGTTTTAACTTTATATCATACACAATACGAATAGTCATATCTATTAAGTATATTATTGTGTCTGATAAACTTTGGAAAACTTTATTTTTATATGGGCCAGTCTAGTAACTTTGGACTTCGGCCCGTCACGGTTCGCCTTTAGTGTTAAAATCCACACCTATGCCCCTGTAGGGACTCGAACCCGGGACCTTCGAGCCGATGGCCTACCGCCGCAGACCGCTCGACCGGCTATTGTGTCTGACTTCAGGTATATAAGGTATAAAAAATTCACGAGTTTTCCTCTTACCGACCAGGTTGACTGATAAGTCTATCTATTATCTATTTTTGTATAGATAATAGATACACTGAGAAAAAACAGACAAGATTTTTTAGTAGGAATAGCATATAAAAACCGAAAAATCATGAAGAATGTTGTATTTAATCGTGTTCTGGATGTAAACTACGGGATAATTGTATGATCTCCTAAGTCGTTTATAGAAAACAACATTTCGCTTCGTGTGAAAAGTGATTTAACAGTTATACATATGGATTAGCGTTGAGAGTGGATTCATTTATATCCGTAATGTAATGGAAGAAAATGTGAAGACGTCATTCCCAATTATCGAACTAGCTGAAATAATATTACAAGCTGGCAAATTATCCGAAGACAGAAAAAAACTACTTAGGATACGGTTTTTTTTTTTTAAAGATGAAAGCATTAGTGGTAAATGAGCATTATGCATGCATATTTTTACATTTCGCAGGAGAAAATGTAATGTTAAAATATCATTACTATAATGTCTGTTTTAAAGGTGTAAGGACATCATAACATGCTTAGTGGCATTTTCTATACAAACTGTTACGTTGTCTTTCTATACGCGGAAAACATCTGGGCTCTGGCTTCATCGTTCAAGTGGCATTCGCTTCGTTCATGCCGTTGTCTTCTCAGTTGTGGCAAGCAACTGCTGCTTCAAACGAGAGTTCTCATTAAAATAAATACGAAAATCCTTTATTAAATCCCAATATTGATGACGAAATAGTTAGTATACTAACCGTGCGGAAATTCGAAGAGTATCTACCAGTTTTCTTAGTAAGTAGAAACGTTTTAACTATCAAGATATAACTCTTAACGAAAAATTTTAAACTGTCTATATTGGCAAGTCTTGTAAAAGCATAAATCTTTCAATGTAGCAATATTTGTTTCAATAGCAAGTAGTTGTCCATGATCATTTTATTGCTTGTATCATTTTATTATTTTTTTCCGTATAAACTGTTATCTGTTCTCGGCAGTATGCAAGGATTTCGCCAGATTTTCACTTTCGGGGGAATGTAAAGTCAAAATTGGGAGAGTTTTAATTGTAGTGTTACATGATTTATATCGATTTTTCACCGTAAAAATGTCAAGGTCGGATGGGTACTCTCGAGGATTTGGAGGTGACACGCTTCTACAGGAGACGGGGGCTGGCGGAATCGCTAACAGTATCCTTTTTACTGATACTGAAACTGTTGCTTTTACCAGACTTGCCAAAACTATAGACAGTTTAAAACTTTTCGTTAACGTTTCTTGATGGTCAACACGTTTCTACGTTTTATTACATACGGTTAATATAACATTACGTACTGTAAAATTCCCATGCTCGCAATGGTAGAAGTACATGGTATAGGGATAATATAACATTAGATACTGTTAGGGTGAAGGGTAAATTTTCCTGCATACGGATAATTCAACATTACGTACTGCTAAATCATCATTACTGTACTGGGATCATTGCGTGTCATAATGACAATATAACATTGTGCTTGTGTTATTTCCATAAGGAGTAATGAGAAAAACACATTCCATAATGCATACTTGCTTCATCGTTATGACGTCATTATTTGGTTTCGGACTGTACTGTAAAACAACCATTACAAACTTAACATGAAGCGAAATGTTAAATTCTACTTTCGTCCAGCTGTCCACAAATCACTTGTAGTTTACGATTAAATTTAGCAGGAAATTTCTCTCAGTGTATATGGTTTTTTATTTATTTTTGTTGCGATGTTAAATTTGTTTCTATTGTTCTTAATAGTGTAATCAGGGTGTTCCTGGTTCGATTCCCAGCGGGGACACAAGTGTTTCGGAATCCACATTAAACTGTAGGTCCCGTCCTTAGGACGTCATCTTCGTGCGATGAAAGGCAATGGCAAATCACCATCGGTTCACCTAGCTCTGGGATCTTCAGGTCAAGAGCTGCCTTCGAGCAGAACACTAATCATCATCATCATTGTTCTTAATAATTTAACAAGTCTTTTCAATAGCACGTTACTTACCGAGCCGCCGTAGCTCAGTGGTAGGGCGTTGGTGTAGCATTCGGGACATCATGGATTCAATTCCAGCGGCCGACCATCCTGACTGAGGTTTTTCCAAATTTTTTGCTCAGGTACGCCAGGCAAATGCAGGGATGGCACCTTCAACATAGGTTCTGGCCAACATCTCCCCAAATCCTTTCCCCTCTCCTATCCCGGCCTGAGCCTTAGGTGCCTAAAGCCATCAATAAAATTCAACAGCACATTATGGGCTTAGAACTATTTAAATTTTAAATAGACACTTATATTTTTTCTACATGAATATAACCACTTTATTTCCAATAGGCCTAAATGAAAACAATCCATTATTTCTGAATGTAAGAATACTTGTTTTTATGTATATTTCTCTTTGGCATTGAGGGACAGTTTTATAGTTATGGATCTAACGCGATAAAATACCTTCGCATCAAATAATTCCAATCAAAGATGTGTCTTCTTTCATATTTCTAGGAGACATAAACTACACAAAAGTCTTACATAATGAAATATTTTTCACGGAATAATATTAAATGATCATTTATTTGTGAAATTACTTTACTTCCTTTCTTATATTTCTTAGCACAACCGTAAGGTGCACAGGAGATCGGCATTTTCTTCTCAAATACAAAAGAAGGAACTAAAACAATACCAAAGAGCGAAGCACAGCAGCCATATGATAGCAGCTCACAATACGTGTTAAACAAACATTCTCTTGCTCAACTTTCAAGTGGCGCCGCATCACCAGCGCCAATGCTGACTCTAGTGGAGAGGTTTTATAATTCTATGGGAGAATATGTAAAAAAATAAAAACAAAAAACCAGGTGGAAGAAATAAGTCACTTAGCAATGCATGTTTATATTTACTTCAGAAGCTCCAATTTCCCGATTTATAAGAAACAAGTGAAATCTAAAAAATATCCAGAGCTGTTATTTTGCCGAAAATACTTTATGGTTGTGAAAGCTGGAGTGCGACCTTGGCAGATGAGCACAAATTGCAAGTGGTTGACAACGAGGTCTTGAGGAAGATAAGACGGGAAGAAACGACCAAAGAATTAAGAGGACTACATAATGAAGAACTTTACTCATCCGATATTATAAGAATAACGATACCTACGACTGGAAGGCCATTAAGATCGGATGGGGGAAAAGCGGAGATTATATTCCTCCTAGTTGGCAAGTCGCAAGAAAAGAGGCAGTTGGGAAGACCGAAACGTCGTTGGCAGGACAATACTGCAAGGGATCTACGAAAATGTTCGTCATTGAAATTGACCTGATCTTGACCAAGATAGAAATCGATTGCGAACATTTATTACTGAGACGATGAACTTGCAAGCTCCGTAAACAACTTCATCCTTCCCAGTGTAATGGTGTCAATGCTTATCCAATGTAGGAATGGGACTGGCCCGCCTGTAGAACCCAAATTGGTAGAGTGAAGGTAGAATAGTGCGTGTACCAGAAGTACAAAGTCAACTACTGAATAAGTTTCCCATGCCCTTCCACAAGAGGATTTGTAAAATAGTAAACGCTAATGCGCTGAGGTATTCAACGTGATCGCTTAACGTTACTGATAATATATCGCTTATATACGTTACTGATAATAGTTAACTCATTAAGGCTAAAAACAAGCTTCGCCAGCAGAAAACGAAATCAAACATTTAATGACAAAACGCATGAAATGTGGAAATTGTAAAACCAGATGAAGTCAGGTGGACCGAAAAGGAAGACAGTGCTCTCGAAATCATTCAGAATGCTATTAAAGTGCAAAATGCTGCAGAAACTTCATGTTTAACTATCCTTATGATTAAGTCGCCAGGCTTGAAATCTCCAGGCAATTCACATGAAGTGAGGTTGGCATTTGAATGTTATTAGAACCATAAAACGAAGTGGAACAGTGACCATAATGTCATGCATCTCAGTACAAGTTAAAAACTTACAATTGCACTACAACGTGCCTTCAAGATGGAGAATTGCTACAAATAATACTAGAGTTGCCAGTCGCCAGGGCCTCGTATGCTTTACTACAAAGGATTGAGACTGGCATTCGAATCACCCTATTTGAATCATGAAACAGATACAAAAGCCATAAACCACCATGTTTATGTGTATGAAGTCAGTGAAATGGAAGTTAAATGTTTGATCGGAATGTCACTAGAAAGTGCCTACGAGGAAAATGGGAAGTAACAGTTGTGGCATTTTTATCCTGGTGCTGCCAGTCGCCAGAGCCTCGTCAGTCTGCAAGCATTGCAGTTTCCAGGGTGCACTACGAGGAAGTGGGGTTGGCATTTGAATGCGCTCACAGCATCCCTTACACACCATCTAATCGTACGAAGTACAGTATCTGAGCAGGGGCGAAAGTTGCCTAAAGGCATTAAATAAAATTCAAATTTGCAAAGTTGGTAAAGTACCAACTATACAAAAACTCTACGATATATTCACATAGACAAAAGGCACAGCTGGTCAATAAATTTGTAATACTCCTCACCAATTCCACTATTGGTCCTGATGTTGAAATCTAATACGTTTCACTGGCATTACCTATATTCTACGTTTTGGATTTTAATTAAAATTGGTCCCACACCCTTTTCATTCTCCAAACACGCTATTTTGTAAAAACTAAGGACTACTAGAAGTAACAAGATGATTTTTTACCACACCAACTACGCATGTACGCGTACTACAGGAACAAAAATCATATTGTTGCTATTCACTACACTGTGAATACCCAAACTGTACCAAAAGCCCTTTCTTTTAGCCGTGTTTCAACAACCACAAAATTTCCTACACTCAAACAAACATAAAAACTTAACCTACCTCAAGGAAACCAGATTATAAAGTTTGTGATTTGACATCTCTAGCTTGACACGGTAATTTTCTTTTCCTTTTATCCATTACTGTAACGTATATTGTAGAAATGGTTTTACTTAAAAATTTGAAAACTTGGGATTTTACTCAGAAAAGGCAACGAGAAATTCTGTCCATGTTTTATGAAATAAGAAATGGAGATGAAACAGTCAATTACATATTTAACGGGGAATGAACCCCATACCAAATCGGAAATCAATTTCTTTGATTTCTGTATCTACCTGACTTCGCCTACGTTAGATGGATCCTCGCCAGACCAAGGGTGGTTAGAAAGTATCCACACTTTCAAAATTAAGATATACTTGAATATATTTGAACTCATTTTTATTTGTGTCAATAAATGTGGGAAGTCTATTCTTCAATGAAAGATGGCACTGATTGAAAGTTCTTCAAGGACCACAATGATGACGAACAATTCAATTTAAAAGTAAAATTAAGTGTTAGATAAATTATGTCTATTGTAGGTACTTTTATAAGTATTTGTGACAGTTCAAACTAAAAATTTAACACTAAATTTTCAGTACATTTTTAGAATAAACAATATTAACATGTTCATGCAAAGTTAAAACAGCCTATGAAAACGTACGTTTCATCCATTTCAAAAAATCAGTTTTCAGAAAAACATTTTGGTGGACATTTTACCCCCTCCCCCTTTCCCCTCTGATACAAAACGTAACGCGAAGACCAACGAACAAAACTGAAGGGAGTTCCGCAAAGAAATATAGACGCCGTTAATAAGCGAAACGTAATTACTCACAGAAGCAGAAATTCCAGCAACGAACCGAGATTGGATTCAGGGATATCACGGTTCAAATAGTTAAGAATCGATTCATCGCACCCATTAACATCTGATGGCTATACGTATAACTTACAAGATGAACTTAATGCATTACAAGCAGAACAACACAATTCCACGAACCTAATCTTACTTAGATAACCTTGACTACACTACGTCATCTAGGAAATTAAGAATCGAAATGTAAATAACTGAATCCACTTAATATTAATAATGGGGCAATTCCACGTCAAATCATCACAAAAAGGGACTTTAGAACACGACCATCTAAGATTTAAATTCGTAGGATGGTAGATGACATACAGTTAGTTATGTATATTACTAAAATATTAGCCTTCAGCGATACACGGTATTCATATAGCAGGGCTGCCAACTTAAAAAAAATGTAAAAAGTAGAGAAAACGTGACGAATATGCGTACAAGATCAACAATTAATAATCGTAACTTAGCTTCTGATTTTGGTAGAACATTCATCTTGGGCTTGTTTTCAAGCTAAGAAACCAGTTTTGATAAAAAATACTATTACTGAAAAATATTCCTTTTTCATTTCAAGGTCACATAATGAAAATTTTGACCTTGAATATCTGAAAAAGTGCCTTCAATTTTCTTTTAGGAATAAAGTATTTATATAGTTTAATGCAATCTATCTTTGGTGCAAGTTTCTTTATGGAATGACTACGGAAAGAAAAGTAAAAAAGAAATAACGCAGTGTGGACTAAAACCCTTCTTACACTAAACATGCTTAATGTAATTTCAGAGATGTCTGAAAATGTCTCACTCGCCGTGTAGTTCCCGTCTGGCTGTAGATATTGGTATGTTAAACCAGTATTACAAGAGGCTGATACAATTTATGTGGACACCATTCTGAGCAGCAGGATTGCCACCCGTTCTAATTTTGCCGGGACCGGCCCCATGCAATTCTCGTCGGGACACAAACTGTTCCGATTTTCACCTTCCGAGTTGAAACATGAGCATATTTATCTGATACGTATAAAGTATAGACATTAAAACTTTTGGTAAACTTTATTTTTAGATGGGCCAGTTTAGTAACTTTGGACTTCGGCCCGTCACGATTTGCCTTTAGCTGTTAAGTGTTAAAATCCACACCCATGCCCCTGCCGGGACTCGAACCCGGGACCGTTGAGTCGATAGCCTACCGCCGCAGACCGCTCGATCACCCGGCCGGCATATAGACATTAAACTACACTTCAGTTCAGAGGGTTTTTTTTTTTTTTTTTCTAATTTTAAAACAATGTTTTTCAAGCTACGCATATTCATCAGTTTGTTGCACAGAAGTTTTACCCATATGCTATGTGTCTGTCAATTGTTTCTTATTTGAAAAACCACAATCACCTTTCGGGAAAGTTAATTAAAAATTTGTGTAAATTTAAAATAAATTTATATCTTCTTAAGGAGCGTACGTAAAACGCCCATTTTTATGGCTTAAATAGTAAAATATTTTCTACGTCACTACTCCCAAAAAAAGCCCTTTTATTGACGGGGTGCTGGTCAATCTTTTAAAAAGTCTTGGTTAATAATAGGAACAATGCAGTTCATTTTAGCTAAATCAGTAGTAATGTTTAAGCTCAGAAGTTTAGGATAGTCCTAAAATGGATAAAGCTCACAAATGGTAAAACATTTTCCGTGGATCTACCCGCGGATCTCCCGCCTGTCTGGACTTTACTTAACAATCCTGGTAAGTAGAATCATTTGAGAAGCTTGTGTGAGACAATGCATGTACGAAATACATGTTGCAAACCATTTGACATGAAAGGACACAGCAGCAGTGTAACTAAGGAACGTGTAACCATGGATAATTGGAAAAACTGCTACATTTGACCAGTGATTTGTGATAATGTAAAAAACAAATTAGCTCGAAAAGGGGAATGGGGGACGAAGATTATACTTCAAGGTGGTTGGTAAGCTGGAGGGAAAGAGGTCGCTGGGAGGATCCATACACATCGTTGGAATGACAATACTGGACACAATCTTTGAGAGGTGGATGTTCGTGCTAATAAAGGGGCTTGATCTTGACCAGTATAGAATCCAACGGGGAACGTTTGTTACTGCAGCGATACACTTGCACGTCTCGTAAGCCACAGAGTTAGTTACATTAGTAGAAAAATTAAAAGGAAATCTGTAATTTTTGAGGCACGTCTAAGCTGGCAATTTATGAGGAAGGTGACACTTAAATGTCAACATACAGGACAGGGTGAGCTTTGCAGTTATTGAATGACAGCTTAGATAGTGTTCGAACATTACCGATCAGCAGCAAACCAATCAAAGAAAGAACGTATTACAAAAAAAAAAAAAAAAAAAATGATCGGTCCGAACAAAATAAAAAAACTTTAAACACACAGAGTATAATATGTCCACAAAAATTGTACCAGCACCTCGTACTACTCCACACAATCTCCACAGTCAGATGCAAACTATGCGGCGTGCCAAGACTTTCAGACATCTCTGAACTTGCCACTAAGCATGTTTAGTGCAAGAAGAGTTTAAGTCCATACTGAATATTTCTTTTTATTCGTGTTCCCTATGTCATCCCAAAATGAAACTTGTCCTAACGAAAGACTGCACTTAACTATATAATATGCTTTATTTCGTACAAAAGAAAACAACTTTTTTAGATATTGTAGGTCAAAATTTATATCATGTGACCTTGAAATAAAAATTGAATATTTTTTTTCTGTAATAGCATTTTTTATCAAAAGTTTCCATAGTTTCAAAATGAGCCCAAGATGTGATTCTATTACAACTGAATCTATAATATAGTTGGAAGAAGGAAATAGATCCAGAAATCTATTTCCAGACAGTTTCCCAAGAATTCTATTTTCTTTCTTGTAAAATTAAAAGAAAAATGGTGGAATTGTTTCCTTATTCCAACTGATGGAAAACATGTCTGTGTAGTTTTAGGTGGAGTGACTTGAAAAATCGACCAGAAAAATGAAGAAAAACACAACAAAAACCTTAAAATGAATGTTATTTACAAGAAATTCATGCACAATGAATTTAATAAATTTATATTTTCTCCTTCTCCCAACTGTAGAGAACCAAAAAAGCCTGCTTTTTTGAATGGACCGTTTTTCCTCCACAAACAGGAACCCCCCCTCCTTTTTTTTTTTTTATAAGAAAGTAACGGAAATTTTGGAACTTTGGCTTTTTTGCTTTACAGGATCTCTACATTCCACTTGCCAACTTTTGCTTATATTTTAAGACTAAAAGAGCTTTGTAACATAATATTCGTGTCATACGCCACCGACACAACAAGAGACACAAGAAATAACCCCCCCCCCCCTTCCTATTTAAAGTAAATTAATTCACTCCCGTTGCACTATTTTCTTTACCAGCCACACATCAGTTGCAAGCTGATCAGTCATGCAGGTGGCACGTCGTTCATACGAAGTTTACTAGACGCAGTTTCTCTTACATCAAATGCTAGCAAAGGTAACAATTGAGGACTTGAAATGGAAAATCATTTAAGTGCCACAAACGAAATTTTACAGGGGAGAGGAAAACGGAAGGTTTCTACGCCTTGAACACACGCAACTACAACATCTTCCGTTGCGATTTTCAACTATTTGCAATGGTCTGGAAACTTCTAGATGCTTGCAAGCTGTTAAGTTTGGCAATTCAAACATTTCAACATTGAAAACGCGATTTTTTCATTTGTGGCACTTACATGGTTTTGCATTTCAAGTCCTCAGTTTCAATCAGTCAGACAGACCTCGGATCTCCCTCGAAGGCGCTGAACCCCCAACCCCGAAACCAACTTCTCGAAACGTGCCTGATTCATACCGTGAAGGTATGGTGACGTGCTTGCTTGGTAATAGGAAAGCCCTCGGATCGAACCCTGGGGCCATACTGGCTAATTTGTCAGGCTTTTCGTCAGTCCCAAGAGAGGATTGTTGCGATGATACCTTAAATGGGATGTGAGTTCTTCCTCTACTCATTTCCTTGGAAAACAAAAACTATGACTGGAGACGGGCATACGCCTGAAATGCCAGAAAGTACTGAAAAAGACAATAATAATTACTGTGCTCACTAGTACGTTATTGCCTCCCATTATGACATCCAGGGAACGAATGCAGGGTTCGCAGTCTTTCCTGGAGGTTTCACTCGTTTTCTTAATACCACCACCTAAATCATGCAATTGTTTGCTAATTGTCACACACCTGGCACTAAAGTCTATTCCACGAGATTTGAAAGTAAAGGTAAACAACCGTAGCACTAGAAAGCGTACTCATCCGCCCTGTCTGCAATCGGGCTGGCTTTTGTAGGCAGAGATATTTCCGCCCGCCACATACAGCACGTGATTTATCCATGTGTTAGTAACTCTGAAGACGTTAAGAAATTTTGCCCTTTCCCTTCTTTTTTTGCCTCTGTCGAACTCATAGAGGAAAGCATGTGTCTGCCTCCCACAGGACTGGAATGTGACCGCTGCTTGTCTTTGGACGCCAAGTTTCGTCTCCTGATGATAGGGAGAACGGGTCAAAGGGTCGGAGTGAAATCAATGTGGCAGGAAGGCATTACTGTTAATGGCAATATAATTCACGATTTACCAAATACCAACATTCATCCTAGACAAACAGTTTTATCTGCTTATTATAAATTACCATTGAAGTTAATAACTAATAATCTCGCGTTGACTTTTAGCGAATATTCACGAGAATTATTTTTATCTTTATCTAACTGCGTGTTAAGGCACGCAACAAATCAGACACTGGGGGTGGCGTGCGGTTCGTTGTTACTCTCAGGTCTCGTGAAATAGACTTTAGAAGCCTGGGATTCGAGGCAACCAGAATTTCACGAATGTTTTTTAAAAAGTCACTACAATAATACAGTCTTTATTGTAGCACGCGTACCTCTACCTCAAGGGCTAGTTTCACAAGTGGCAATGTCAAGAAAAGGTTACATTGAAAAAGAAGACACATTAAACACTTATTTACAAAACTTTAAAAAAAAAAAAAAAAACGGACTGCTTGTTACTCGTATTAATTACGTTCAGATTTGTGGGGAAAAAGCCATTTCTAATTAATTGCAGTATAGACACAACACTTAGGTCCTTGCTTTGTAATATATATAGTAATCTGGGTCGGGAAAATAAAAATGGAAATTTTCCTTTTTATTTTCCCCGTCCCAAAAGTGAGTGTTTATCGTAATTTTGATTATCATTACACTGCTAATTAAACTTGAATCCACATTAAATGTTTCAGAAGGGAGACGATCCATAGAATTATTGAAATTCAATGTTCCCATTATAAGAATGGCCATTTTGTAAATTAAACGTTCATTTATTAGACGGCGTCAGTGCGTCACCATCCACAGTCATTAAGTTTTGTTGCGTTGACTCGGGCACTGTTTAGTAATAGGTGAAGCTAAATAGTCTGTGGCTTGAAATAAAGCAAGTTGGTGCACCTTTCTCAGATATCTTGTTGTTAGCGATTTGAATGCCCATGCAACACGGATAAAATGGAGAGAAAGAAAAGTAATGCCAGGCGCTTCTACAAACAGAAAAAAACAATAACGTTGCATGTAACTATCCGAAAGGATTGATGAAATATGTGGAATTACGACTCTCCCATGAAAGCGTTTTATTAACGGAAACGAGAAAGTATCGAAATTCTGATTTCTGTTTATACGCATTTCTTTACTTGATTAGACCCACAAAGGATTGGCTAGTTTTTGAAAGTATGTATATTGAGGAGCTTTGAGTTATTCACAATTCTAACGGCAGAAACCCTTTATTTTAAGATCTCTCTCTTTTGTAGTGGCTTAAGTGTAAATGACATTTTCGAATTTCGAATCTGCGTTTATTTTCTACTAATTTACAGTTTAAATTATACTAAAAATTTTGTAACCTAACCCAAGCACCTCTGAAAATCTGCATCGGGGGAGGAAACAACCAAGTGTTTAACAAATTGTATTTAAAATGTACTTTTAACTATTTTTTTCTAATTCTAAATGCCACAGAGTAAGACTGAGTTTCAACGTATAACAATTGAAAACGAGTAGATCTTATGTTTGGAACTTTAAACTTGTGTTCCGAATGACTATTATCGGTCAAATCTGGACAGTAATAATCTGGTTTGTTTATTTATTTTACTGATGATAGAAATAAGTATCATGTTAACAGCAAAGAAAGAGAAAACACGAATTTTACCCAGAAAAAATAAACACCCACATAAAAACCCATTTTGAGAATTTTCCCCTAAGAATGAACATCCGGGTTTTCCACATCACTAAGTATGGATAATAAGGTGCCTTGCAAAGAATGTTCATGACAACCACAACCTTCAAAAGAGAGAGTTACTAGTCATAGTTTTAAATTCATTGTTAAAAAAAAAAAAAATGTGTTTTAACTACCTATACTAGCAGATTCCTTTGACTTTCCAAATATTTTCACTATTTCTCATTCTTCACCCATTTAAGTAGAAATTTTTTGGGGGAAAGCCCAAACTGTCCGAACAAAAAAAAAAAAAAAACTTGGTAACCTAATTATTATTATTATTATTTTTAAAAAGTCGGTTCTCTCCCGACCCTTGCATCTCTAACCAACTGACAGTAATTTCGCACTAGAGATGAGCAAAACTGCTGTTTTTCCGTAGTAGTGATAGATGCAAATATCTGTTAATAACAGCAATTCAGAAAAAAAACGTATTCTAAATGCTAGTTATTTATTCACAACTATGGAAAAGCAGTATAAAACACCATTTTAGACTAATTTATTTACCTGTAACCAGTTATGTGTGAAGCAGAGTGATGGACTACGGTTAGGATTTGGTAGATTAGTTCATATTATAACTGTCGGAAAATTAATGCATGTAATTACAGGAACTTAAACTAACTGGCGGAGAGAGAATAGTACATCAAAACCCAATTCAGTCAGGAACGTATAAAGCGGTGAGAACGGTAGGGAGAACTCATTCTTCCCAGTAAAATCAGGGAAGTACGTCAGCAGTCCCTCCTTCGCAGTTACAGCATCAGAAACACACGAACAGCAACTACCTTCGTAGCTACGTGGTAAGAGCGTCTGACCAGTGAGTGCTAGTGCCCTAGTGGACCCTGGAACGAAACCCGGTCATCTCAACTTTCCTTTACAAAAAAGAAAAAAGTGAGAGACCATTGGTTTGGTTAGGGAGGTCAAGTTCGGTTCCCTCTTTTGATTTATACGCACTGCAAACATTGATTATAAAATTCACTTAGAAAATTACGTAAGTTTTCTTCTTGTCATTTATGATGTTTTATACAAGTATACGATGACATCACTTGCGCGATTTTACTGGAAGAATGAGTCGTCGGAAGGGAGGAGGGCGTAATTCTGTTTCATGCTGAATTAGTATAGGCGTGATTATATACAGGGTGTTATGAACTAAACCGACACACTTCTGGAGGTGATTCCTCACATCAAAACAAGACGAAAGTTGCTCTGACAAATTTTCGAAATGTGCATAGTTTCGGGGCTACAGGCTGCCAAAAGGGTGGGAAAATGTACTTTAGAGCTTCATATTTCTATCACCACGAACAGTAGAGCTGATGCGGCATCGTACCGTCAAAGATTTTAAATAAGCCTACGCACTATTTCAAAATTCCATAACAGGAGCGCAAGGGATTTAAATCCCAAAGAATCCCTGAAGTACAGATGGGTCGAAATAGAATGAATGGTCCGGTTTTCCAACAGGAAACGATAATTCGTTTGCACCAAGTCGATATCTCAAGTAGACTCCATATGTCACACGATTTTTTAAATGTGTGGTTGCATAACAACTAGGAGCAAGAATTGCATAAATTTCATCGAACGTTTTATTTATCATTGCCCGATTGGATGTTATAGATGATGTACGTCTTATTTACTTGCACGGGAAATCCTTTAATTCAGGTTCATTTCGATATACCTCATCTATAGAAATATTACAAATCCCCTACTTCCTTTGGGGAATCCCTTGCGCGCCCATTGTTGAATTCTGTGATATGCATTTTTAAATGGAGCAGGTCTAAAGTTTTTGACGGTACAGCACTCTACCGTTCGTGATGTTAGAAATACGAAGCCCTAAATTTCTTTTTCCCACGCTTTCGGTAGCCTATAGCTCCGAGACTATACACAATTTGAAAATTTGGCAGAGGAACTTTCCTCTTGTTTTGATGTGAGGAATCACCTCCCGAAGTTTGTCGGTGTAATTCATAAACACTCTGTATATACACCATGAATCCCCATCGAGTCATTCCATGTCAAATCAACCAAAAAACTGAAGTTTTGACACCCATCATCTCAGATTTCAATGAAACTTGGCATATTTACTCCTCTCACATACATACGTAACCACACTTTTTTTTTCCCCCCTCTAACTTGTATAGTTTTTATTTTATAGCGAATTAAAACTTTGAAAGGTTGTCATTTTTGCTATTCCCGCAGCTAAAGAGGGAAGTTGACCTTTCGGAGGAAAAAAATCATATCTTTCTTAAGTATAACTGAATCTATCTGAAATTTTCTATTATTATGAATGAAGATATGAGGAATTAAGAAAAAAATAAGAGAAATCTCCATCTAAGGTTACAAATATATATATATATGTTTTGTTAACAATTTTATGATTTTTGTTGAAGAAAATATGGTCTAACATAAAGTCAAATATCAATAAAAGGGAATAATATAATCAGAGAAACATTTTCTCCTTATTCATTCCAGAGTTATGTTGTGTCATGCAAAAAAGTAAAATTAATGGCTTTTTCATTCTTTCCTATATTATTTTCTATCTTAACTTTTACTCTGTGGAGTTTTTATTATTATTATTATTATTTATATATACACATAGGATGATTCAGAACTAAGTACTCGGGATGTGAGGGTTGATTCGGATGTCAGTGTTGCCAACCTGGTATAACTTTTTAAAAAATTTAAGTGGCACAGCGTCGTGTTATTGGATATCTGGCATTCCCTAGTGATGATGAACAACATAATAAAGCTTACACTGCAGTGTTGGAAACTGTGGATAAAACAGGAGATGAAATAACTTAGGAAAATATGTAGTTTGTAGGGTAAGGAAAGGTTATTCGGTGATAATTCTTTCGAGACCTCTCAACCAAATAGTCTGTTCCCTTTCGAAGTTACCACGACATCTGTGTATTAACATTGTAACCTTCATGATATGCCATGTACTTTCAATCCACTGTCCGTGCCCTGTAGGAGTCCCCGTCGCTCAGGCGGTAGCTCGTGTGACTATGGATCGGCGGGCCTGGGTTCAAAATCCCGCTGGAGACTTTTAATCGTAGTATGCCCATGCCTGGCGTTCTGAGGTGCACTGAGCCTCGTACCAAATGAGTACCAACGTATCCTTGATAATAACGGGCACCTTTCAAAAATGAAGGCGGTCGAACGTGGGACTGACTACCCCCACCTCAATTCGTACCGTGGGTCGAAAATACGTGAAGCGCTACCTCGACATTGCCACATGCGCCATTCACGACGCTTGCATATGCTTTAACTGTTTTTTTATTCGTGCCCTGTAACGAAGGGTCAAATATCTAATAGAAACGTTAAACTGTTAAATACAAGTACGTTAATATTAAGTGAAATCCATGGGATGTGGTCTAATGTTTATATGCAATATGCCATTCTGCGCACAAGGATCTGTAATATTTTTTTCAAGGACAGAAAAGTTTAAAACTTAGTGAGTATTTTAGCACAGACCTTAAGGGGTTTCAATCAATAGTAAGCCAGTGAGCCTTATCTAAAACTACAAAAACACATGAATTTTCTGCAATACTTCCGAAAAAAAAAGTCACTTCAATCATGATGATGCCTGGATGTGTTCGAAATGTAAATTTTGTATTCAAAATTAAAAGTGAGACAGTGCAAACGGGATTAAGTGCAGCTTTTTCATCTAACCATTTCAAGAAAATTGTAAGGTACAGGACATAACAATGTTCCTATGCGACAACTGTGGTAAAAAATCGTCTAATGAATCAGAGTGATACACTTGTTTCATGTACATTTGGTTAGGAAAAGGTTTGGTTAATGATTCATGTCACCAAATAACCCTTCCCTTTAGTGTTGTTTTCAATTACGGTGTGTGTTGTATCTTAGCAAACTTGTGGAGACCACTGCCTAGAAGGATAGGTTCGATATATAAATATAGTTTAAGAAAAAAGTTATTTTCCTCATACAAAGTCATTTACTATAAAAATATCACCAAATTACCGACTTTGAGTCTGATCCATAGTTCAAAAAGTTTACAACACTGAAATATGTGCTTTACGTATGTTATTTATTATTACTAGGGAATCCCAAATATCCATTAATACGACGTAGTTCCACATTAAAATATTAAGCGTTATATCAGGTTGGCAACACTGACAACCCGATAACATCGTGCTTTTTAACTCCTGATAGTCACCATGTTGTTAGAAACAAATTTAAGCAAACGAAATTTTCATTCAATGCATCGTTTCTGATTTATTGAGAATTATTAATTTTCTAACCACACTGGAGGCGTCAATTTTGTGTTCCAAGTTGGAAACGCTGTATCTCCAAAACTAAGCAGAATTTGACCCATATTAATAGAAACATTTTTTCCTGTTTCGATGTCGGGAGTCCCATCCCGAGTACTTAGTTCTAAATCACTCTATGTATATATAAATAAATAAACTCCACAGGGTAAAAGTTAATATAAAAAAAATTATAGGAAGGAATGAAAAAGCCATTAAATTTACTTTTTTGCATGACAGAACATAACTCTAGAAAGTGTAAGTGGAAAAGTTTCTGATTTATACAATTCGTCATAAAATTGTTAACAATTTGTTTTTTCGCTTTGTAACATTAGATGGTTTTTTCTCTTTTTTTTTTTTTTTAATTCCTCATATCTTATCTTCATTCATAATAATAGAAAATTTCACCAAGATTCAGTTATAATTAAGGAAAATATGATTTTTTGCCGTCTGAAAGGCCAACTTCCCTCTTCAGCTACGGAAATAAAAAAATTACAACCTTCCAAAATTTTAATTGGCTATATAATTAAAACTAAATAAGTTGGTTACATAAAATTGGGTGTGGTTACTTATATATATGAAAGGAGAAAATATGCCAAGTTATATTAAAATCTGAGATGATGGGTGTCATGGAGTGACTCCATCGAGAGCCCGTGGTACCCTTCGGAAACCAACGAACTTACAGATACGTTGCGTGCCTGATGTAACAAGGAGTGCCCCTATGCACAACCGTTTGAGAGCATTTGGGGTGGGTTTTCTCCATACAAATGTGTTACATTTTGGTGGGCGGCAGGGGTACAAAACAAATTACTGTGCCCAGCTCGTGCTCAGTATTTCCGTAGATTAAGTGGGTGTTTATCTTCCAGAATTTTGTTCTTCGAAGTATTCAAATATGCAAAATAAAAAAAAATAATCTGGTCCAGTACAATGATTTTTCCATGATTTTCAGTTGGGGCTGGATAATCCCAAAATCCAGAGGCTGTAAGTAGAATTTTAGGGTTTCTAGGGTTTTTGTATAATTAAAAAATGATGCAGGACAGATGGTGCTCGAGAACTTGGGTCCGTGGGTTCTGGCAGAATCTATGGACTGTGTATGAGCATGAGAGGTCAGCTGTCATTACATGTCTTTTTTTAATTAAAAAAGTCAGCTTTTCAACAGTGTAATACATGAGCGCATGCTCAGTTTGAATGAATAAAACTTGAACCATTTTGGGTACCTATATAAAAGGACGAAAAATCATCTTCACCTCCACCCCATTTTTGTATTTTCGATGCATTTGTTAACTATTAAATGCAAGCCACTTCTTTAGATTATGTACATCTATTATACAGGGCAAATCAGAAACAATAAAAATTTTGTTCGCAGGAATTTCATTTCAACAAAATAGTGAATATAAAGAGTGAAAACACAACCACCTTGCATACCATTTACAATTTTCAAATGACACTACGTCCTGGTATTGGATATTTGGTATTCCCTGGTGATGGTAAAAATACGTAAAGCACACATCGCAGTGTTGCAAACTATAGAAAAGACACGAGGTGAAATATCCTACGAAAATACGTTGTGTAAGATGGCGAAAACCTTTAGTTTCCGGACATTGGATAGGATTGCTTGTGTGTCTTAGAATGCAGTGAATTGCTCGTCAAAGGTGTGATATCGACGTAGTGTCACTGAAATGCTTTAGATGTTATTCAAGGTTGGGAGCCGATGACACTGTTTTACCCCTGATATCAACCATTTTTTTTAGAAAGAAATTGCTGCAAACAAAATTTTCATTAAACGAATCGTCTCCTATTTTTTGAGAATTATCCATTTTCTTTGCACTGTAGGCGTCGACTTTGTACTCCAACTGGAAACGCTATATCTCCAGAAGGAAGCGGAATTTTATCAACATTAATAGGAACTCCTCCCCCCCCCCCTTTTTCCATGTCAAGGATAACCAGCGAAACTAATGATTGGTTCTGAAAACCACTCCATACAGCGCAGAGTGTACTTTCAAGGTTGGTATTTCCATTGTATCTTATGTGGGGGCAACATAATTAAAAATCAACGGCTGATATGAGTGTAAGGGCGAATCTATTACTTTGTAGGTCTATTGTGAGTTTTGGCTTAAAAATAAGTCCCAGATTTTGTTTCCAGTTCGCGTGAAACAGTGAAAAGTACGTTGAATCATTTAGGTTCCAACTGGGTGGGTGCAAGTACATGGAGAAAGTATTAACCGTCATGTGCATCACGTATAATGAAATAAATCTAACCTGACTTCTTAACCTAATCCATCTTGCTTCTCTCGACATTCTGTCCTTGATGTTAGCGAAATACATGTCATTCCTACGACGATGCCACAAAAAGTATTCCTCCGCATGGCGACACGTTTCTGCCTTTTGATCCACTAAAGTGCGTATTTAACGAAATAATAAAATATGGATTTTCCTAACTTTTTTCGATTGTTGGTTGTCGCTAAATCATTCTAGAATAGCCTGTAACCAGAAATAAATATAAAAAAAACTAATAAGAATTGAGAACAGTTTTCAATAAACTCGGAAGTTGGAGGGACCACTAACTACGTAAATGCACTATTTTTCACTCCTCACCCATTCCAGTAAATTATGTTAATCTTTACTGGCTCTGGATCAGGGTTGCGAAACCTGATCCAAAGTAGCTAAACTGCCCAAAAATGTGAAAATTACGGAGAAACATTATACAGTTCTCAAATGCAAATCTAACAAAACTTCCGACTCTTGGAAATATTAAATGTAAGTAAAAGAGCGAAACGTAGCTCGGACTACTTAGGTTCTTCCGCGTCAGGGGGCGAACAGTCTGTTAAACGTCATGTAAATCACGTATAATGAAGATACCTGATTTAAACCACCCAAAACCGTCTTAGTTTGCTCGCCAATGTTGGATTAACATGTGGGGTCCCAAAAAATGAAAATATGGAAGAGAAATCTTGAACGTAAATCTTAACTTAATTGCGAATCATCAAAGTATGAAGTAACAGTGAAAGAACGAAAAGTACTCAGACTGTTTAGCAGCACTAGCCCTCAGATCGAGCTCATGATGAATGTTAAATGACATGTGTACCGTATTCATTTTTTTTTAATCTGAATTTCTCAAACCCGTATACAATTTTGTAACGAAATATGCATCATTCATGTCGGCTTTAGCATCATCCGCATGCCATCATCTACGTGTGTATTGATCAACATGACGGCATATTCAACGAAATGTTGGTGGCATTCAGAGCAGTGAGGGCTCACTGAATTTGTCCTTTGAATGCCACTTCTCACTACCGGCCCACAGTGAGCCGACGCCATCTTTGTGAGCAAAGATTTTCACGCTCACTTGTGAGCCGGACCTCCCGGAAGTGCGACTGCAATATGGCTTCCGGAGGAGAGTCATATAGTAGGATGAGTTTAATCGGAAATATTACCAAATAACAACAAGCCATGAGGTGCACTTGCAGCTTCAGTCTGGTAAGATGTTAGATCTACATGTTACCGCTTTAAAAGATATTTAAATCGAACAAATACTGTGTTAGAGGTACATATTAGCTGTGTGCTTTCTTGCTTCACTGCGAGATGAAAGAGTTTAACTTCCTGAATCAGAACATAAAATGGATGAACTTATTCCGTACAGATTAAATTCTTAAGCTGTTTTCGAACGTTATAATTTTAAATAGCCAGGTTTGAAGTCACATGTTTCCGCGCTCAAATTGGGATCTTAAAGTACAAAGCATTTTTACTTAAAACTTTGGTTGTAAGTTACAGACGAAGTCTCCTATTTAGTGGTCTTACCAATTGCCTTAGAGCATGTAACACCACATTTGTATTTAATCCGTCGTCGATAAAAAACGGTAACATATGCCTGACAACTTCCCGACGTGCCATATTTACTCCTCTTTGTGCTATGTGATATTCAATTGCTCGTGGAACTTTAACCATACGCTTTATAAAATTCAACTGTTTATTGAGCATAAACGAAATTAGGCATCCGAAGGATCCGCTGTGAGCGCTCACTCTCACTGCGCTGAATGAAGCCATTAAGAGGGCGTGGCTTTAATTAAAACTTTTTGGATTCCTAGTTTTCTCTATTTATTAGAGAAGTATCTGTGAAAATTAGCAGTACAGCGTACATATAAATGGCGGAAGCTAGGTTTCCAAAGGTGAAATTTATCCCACACTGTGTTAATGATGGTTGCATCAAAATGTTTACTTCCTAACACGAAGATATGCAGTTACTTCTTGGATGCTGCTTTCGCTAGGTGTTTCTGCGATAATGTTATAACGTGTATATTCGTTAAAATATGGCACAATAGCTGCCTGATCTAAACAAGAATTTATCGAACACTGAAACATGCAACATTACCACCACTTCTACATACCCATTTCAATAAACTTTACGAAGTGCTGCGAAGAGAAAAGGTATGACAAATTTTCGCCTCGGTATCATAACAAGCAACCACATAGCTAAAAAGTCCTTCCAGCCTTAGCTCGAAGTAGAGGTAAACAAATCCACGGCGTTGAGCGTTGATTGGCTATCGAACTCATCGCGCCTGTATCCTACCGCAACATAGTGCATTCTAAAACTAATGATTTCAAGTAAAAATACTGATATATTTCCTCCTTTCTGATACATAAACGCATTATTTTGGCCTAAAGTAGCTTACACTCGCTACACCAGCGCGATTCAATAAGCCAGCAGACGATCTTACCATAGATTCAGCGTTGCCAACCGTACGGCCCTGGCCGTATTTGTACTGTAATTTCACCCCTCTGTACGGCTTACGGCCCAAATGCAGGGCCGTACGCATTTTATACGGCCCTGGGCAAAATTGAAAATTAAAAAAACTAAATATCACATCAAATAGACAAAGGAATAGTTAACTAAAAATATTTCTTCAATTGAATGGGTAATCTGGTGACCTAGCGATCAGCAGCGTTAAGCATTGAAGTCAGGTGAGTAGGCCTATTACAACAGCGATGAGATTGAGAATTGCTTTTCGGGTATTTCCCGTTGGCTTTCGCTTCGGGAATGTTCCGTTGGCTTGGCTTTCTTTTCGGAGAAGTCCCGTTGGTTCTGAAGACAGTGAAGAGAAGTTGAATTGGATCAATGTCGCTCGCTCGCTGTAAGCTGTAACTTGCTTACATCTGTTCCAGATGACGATCGGGCTCTGCATAGTGTGATTAGTGTCGGGGGAATGTAAAAGTTTTCTGCGTTTTATGTTTTTTTAGTTCGTTAAAATTTTCATAAACTTTAGTGATATTATTAGTTTATACGACTTTTGTAAGTAAATAAGGATGGACTCCGAGGACGAATGTGGTCCATCTACACCAAGAAACAGCAAGACTAAAACTGAAAGAAGAAAACAACGATACAGAGAAGCGTGGGAAAAAAATCCAGAATACAAGAATTGGTTATGTCGTGATCCAGTGACTGAGGATAAAGCTAAGTGTAAAGTATGTAACGTAAGTTTTGTATCGGATTTAAGTAATGTGAAAAGACACGACAAAAGTGAAAGTCACATAAAAAACATGAAAAGTGTGTCGTTTTCTAGTCAGCGTAATTTAAGTTCATTTTTAATAAAAGAGGACCATCTCACGAGTGTAGATAAACTGGCCCACGTAGCAGAAATTAAGTTCGCAGGTTTCCTAGCAGAGCATAATATATCATTTAAAGCAATGGACCACTTGCAAGACGTGATAAAACAGTCTTTCCCTGATTCAAAAATTGCAGAAAAAATGCAAATGAAACGCACGAAGTGTACAGCAATCGTGAAAAATGTTATAGGTAGGTGTCATAAAACGGAATTAGCGAACGCGCTAAAGTCTGTAAAATTCAGTGTCCTAACAGACGAATCTACGGATATCGCGAGTGTGAAAACTTCGTGTGTTGTGGTCCGTTATTTCGATTGTGCCTCTAATAAAATTGTAAGCAAATTTTGGAACCTCAACAATATTTATGACGATGCGAACTCTGGTAAAATGAATCAAGGTGCAACTAGTGAAAATTTACTTGAGGGTATTATTAACTCTATATCAGAATTTGACATTCCTTTGGAAAACTGTGTTGGGTTTGCTTCGGATGGGTGCAACGTAATGATGGGTTCGAGGAATTCGGTAATGACTCGTTTTAAAGAGAGGTGTCCCGGTATAATCGTATTAAAGTGTGTATGTCACTCGCTTCATCTCTGTGCAAGTGAGGCTTGCAAATACCTCCCTAGAAGTTGTGAGGAGTTAGCTCGCAGTATTTATAATTATTTTGGAGCTAGTGCAAAACGTCAGGCAGAGTTAAAGGAATTTCAGATGTTCCTTGACTTACCAGTCCATAAAATGCTCCATCCATCTCAAACAAGGTGGCTGTCATTACTCGCTGTTGTAAGTAGGATTGTCGAACAGTGGGAGTCCCTTAGATTGTACTTCACGTCCAGGTACCTCGAAGAACGGTTGATAGCGGCAGAACGAATTTACAATTCTTTGAATTATCGAGTTCTGAAATTATTTTTCTTCTTTTTATTATGGGTTTTGCCCAAGTTCACCGCTATCAACCAACATTTCAAAAGCGAGAAAGTTGTAATTACCGATTTACATGACAAAATGCAAACGGCATACAGAGATCTATTGTTGTGTTACATGAATCGCTCGTATGTGATGAAAACTAAATTATCGGAAATAGACCCATGCGACAGCAATGCATTTATTCCAGACGCACAAATGTACTTGGGGGTTGAAGTGCTAAAAGAAGTGCAAAAGCCAGAAATTTATGAACACACAGATACCTTGCGTGACTTTTATCACCGCTGTAGACAGTTTCTGCAGATAGGTTGCCAAGAATTTAAGAAAAGGTATAATTTTGATGACACAGTTTTGCCACTTCTCTCCCTGCTTTCACCAAAGAAAGCCTTATCAAACGATGAAAGAACAACAACACCATCACTTGTTCCTCTCATCGTACAATTACCAATAGTAGATAGTGCAAACAGTGAGCTTGTACAAAAAATTGACGATGAATGGCGACAGCTACCTCTTGTAAACTTACCTCAAGACATAAGAAACTGTTCTGAAGCTGATGAATTTTGGGGACATTTGCTTAAATTAAAAGACAATTCTGACCTACTTCCCTTCACAAATATTTCGCATTTTGCCCTCTCAGCCTTATGCTTACCACATTCGAATGCAGATTGTGAGCGAGTGTTTAGTAAAATAAATTTGATAAAAGTGAAACAGAGAAATCGACTTTTAACATCAACAATTAGTGCATTTGTGTTATCAAGTCAGTGCGTCCAGAATAATGGCTCAACATGTCGAGATTTTACTGCCACTGAAGACATGCTCAAATCAATGACAAAGCGTTGTCTTTATGGGATTCCTAAGCAACCTTCTCAACAACAAAGCAGCAATCTATGCGGTGATGATGGAGATGGTAATGACGACGAAGACGACCCCTTCACTTTCGACAACTAAGTATGGTGAGTGAAAAGACAACTTACTTTTTACCTTAAATTCAAATTGCTTTTATAGCTAAAACAGGGAATTCATTCAGAATTTTAGCTTAATTTCTTGAATCACAAATTACTTACTTTTAAACATTTTCTCCCATATAATTGTTCTCATATTCCCTAAAATATAGAACGATAACTTGGAAATTGTAGTAGTAAAATGCTAACTTGAGGTATGATTCAAATATACGGCCCTGAGGTAAAAAATACGGCCTATTTTCAAGTGGTGTACGGTCTTCTTGCGTTCCGAGGTTGGCAACGTTGCATAGATTGCATAATAGGTTATTATGAGGTCTATGATTTTACTGTTGAAGTTGGTCGCAGCGAAGTACGTGACTACGTGTGCCGCGGATTAATATATTTTGATTTGTTTACATCTACTTCCTACTAAAGTTCGAAAAAGAGTACTTTAACTAAAACTATGAAACACTTCCCTCTCAACAAGACGAAGTGTCGACTAAAGAACTAAACCACACGGCACGCGCTATGCCAATTTTTACCAACGAACTCCTTCAAATTTTACAACTTCGTATTTACGATTCCACAAGCTAAACATAAGCGAAAAATACTGCGCACTTATTTTACGTTGGATACTACAAGTTTAAATCAAATTTTCATTGCAAAATATGTTCATAACATACCTCACCTACATAAAACAACGCCATCTTGAGGATTCGACAAAAACAAACGGGAACAGCGTTGCCAACAGCCCGAGAATTTATCAACTAGAATCATGCCCTAAACAACCAGACTTTATTTTGTTCTATTATAATCGTGCAAATGACATTTAAGATAATTTTAATAGTTTAAAACATAGTTAACTCAATTAAAACTTAATTGTCAGCAAGTTGTCATCAGTGGGAGTTAACGGGCAATTGAAGGTGACAATATTTATTTCTACTTTGTAAGCCAGAAGAAACTTCCGAAATAGAATTCGACATGTGTAAACCCATTCTAACTCATTTATTATATTTAACAATGTTTAACTAATTAAAAAACTATGTATTGGACCAAGTAAAAAAAGTCTCGACATTGCAAATCTGCTAATTTTCTAAATGAGTTTTCACCACTAGCAACACAATAATTGAAGAGCTCATACAAAAGCTGACTAAATATACATTACACTACGGTAAGTTTTCGCCGTAGAAATTCCATTTTAGTGCTCAAGTCACCATGTAAATAGAGTACTTCAAGCAGATGAATTAAGGGCCCCTAAGACAAAAAGTGCTCTTCAAACTGAAGACAGATACTTTTCTAGGAGTTTCAATGACATTAGGCAATCTTTGTTGAAGTTGTTTCATTAAACCACAAACAAATTTCAGACATCTTTTCCTTTCAATTTTCTCTTATCCTTCTTTACGGGCCACAACGTGATGCATCATCACATAGCCCGAGCAGCAGACCATCGCTGCTCGTATACGGCGTAGGGAATTGGCGACCCCATCGTCCAGCTGGCTTTTGCTGGCTGCAATCAGCCCTCGCAGCTAAACATCAACGCTGCCTGAAAGGAGGACCAGCCGAGAGGATTTCATCTACATTCACCCCATTTTTCATCCATTGATAACTCATTATTTCATCTCCTCTTGTGCTGTGACTTGCGCCTCCGCGCAATGACCAAGGATGTGACAGGATGTATTTGCATTGACGATGGCCCAGGGGAAAGGGGGCGGAACTATTGGATAGCGCCTAGTTCTTAGCAGCAGATTCTTGGATGGTCTAGCTCGTTGAGACTGGGAAGTGCGCCATTGGGGAGCTCTTCGGACCTTTGGTCTCGCCAACACTCGGGGGAGTGGGTGTCCCAAGTATCCATCAGTCGGGAGTACAAGTGATTTCGACGCCAAGTCATTGGACTTCGCCTCGATTTCCAGCTTGCTGACAAGGGTGATGAGGGTAGTACCCGGCAGCCTCGTTGGCTCCTCAGAACGAAGACGGAGAAGTGTGGGCATTTACGGCTTTCATTCATCATGGCTCCACCACATCCTAATAAGTCGCCTTCGCAGAAAGAAAGAAAGAGACAGAGCGAAGAGAACGTCACTGATGTTAGTAAGAAGGCGCATACAGCTAATGCATCAAGCAGTGACAAAGAAGAGAAAATCGAAGTACAGGAACAGACAAGTATCGTACCGTCTATTACACGATATCTTGTGATTAAAGTAAAGAGTGAAACAGACAATCCAGGTGGTTTGAAGGGGTTATCCCCTTTCGTTATACAAAAACAACTGAATCACGTTGCAGCTGAACTTAAGCATGTTAAAAAGCTTCGCAACGGCACCTTGCTCGTGCAGACGTTAACTAATAAGCAGTCAACTAATCTCTTTAAACTGAAAACCTTAGGACCATTCGAAGTTCAAGTTGAACCACACCGTCAACTGAACTTTTGTCAGGGCGTAATATCTTGTTGGGACTTGCAAGATGTCCCTGAAGAAGAGATTAAGACTGAACTTGCCAGCCAAGGTGTAGTGAACGTTAGACGCATTAAAACTCGAAAGAGTGGCGAACTGCAACCCACGAGCTTGCTAATTTTGACGTTTGCCATGCCACAGCTCCCCAAGGACGTGAAGGCAGCATTCTATTGCTTACCTGTCCGTCCTTATATACCGAGTCCGCTCCGGTGTTTTAAATGCCAGCACTATGGACACACCAGCACGTCGTGTAAAGCGACCTCTGCTGTATGTGCAATATGCGGTACCAGCAGCCATGGTGAGGATCCTTGCACATCACTGAAACCTCAGTGTGTTAACTGCAAGGGTGATCACACGGCCTGGTCGCGTGACTGTCCGGTATTTAAAGAAGAAAAACGTATTAGAGAGCTGATGGTAATAGAGAAAATATCTGCTGGAGATGCAAAACGTCGCGTAAAAGAGTCTCAGCGCACCCTTCCCTCTGGTGCGTTTTCCCATGTTGTAGCCAAAATAGCAGTTAAAACTGTGTCGGTTGGTACCCAGACAGTTAACGTATCAACACAAACAGAGTCTGTGGTGCATGACGACACTCCGAAGCCGCCCAAAGAATCGGAGACTTCTAGCAATATGCCGCCGGAGAGTCAGGGACAAAAAACACCTGTGAAGAGCTCTAGAGCTCCACGGGTTAAGCCTACTTTTAGTCCCTATAGGGTCTCCAAATTAGCTCGAACTTCACCTCTCGCTACGAGCATTAAGACTTTGACGAACGTTTTGGCTGCACAATTAGCTCAGGACGAGTCTGTAGATACTATCCATCAAACAAGTTCATCTTTGTCCTCTGACATGGTTGAGGACCCCCTGATGGATATAGATTTTAATCTCGTTGGAAGGAGAGGCAAAAATAGGTATAAACCTAAACTTAAACGGTAATCTTTTACTTGTTTTTGAAGATTTTTATGATTTCCGTTTATTTTATAAGATT
>JAGDQP010023379.1:0-12469 GCA_022664845.1 Lepisma saccharinum
TTTTCATACAGTTGGTTGGCAACCGTGTCTTGCTCCTTTGTTTTCATACAGTTGGTTGGCAACCGTGTCTTGCTCCTTTGTTTTCATGCATTTGGTTGGCAACCGTGTCTTGCTCCTTTGTTTTCATACATTTGGTTGGCAACGCTGTTTCCTTCTTCTTTCCTCATCTTCTAGAGGAATGACCTTTCCAGGTGCCATCTTAGATTACATCATCAGTAATTTCTCAATCGCTTTCTACTACAAACTGTGTCAGCTAACCTTGCCAACTCTTTCCTCTGCTGTCACGTGATGGGAATTTCCACACCACATCTTCGGTCAGCCACGTTTCCTATGACGTCATTTTTGTCACCAAAATTCACTCGCAGTGTTATACAAACACCTCCTACGTCATCTCAAGCCAAATACGTGGACCGCCATCTTAAATTTGCGTCACTCTTCGATTATGTCATCACTTTTTCCCACCCAAAATTCAATCGTAGTCTTGTACGAACGTCCAAACCACGTCATGGGGTCAGCTACCTGCCACGGAGCGGTCAACTACCTACCACGTCAATTGAACTACGTGGTGGATACCCCTGGAAGGTAGGCAACCCGCAATTTTCAGTCTTTTTCGTACCCTTTCTACTCAACGGGTATACGACATTGTGCGCCGTCGTTATCCAGCACTGGTGAACCGAAAGCGACTGCTCCTCCAATTTGACAACGCTCCATGCCACAGGTCAAGAAGAATCCGCCAGCACATTGCGGGCATGGATGGCGTGGACATTTTAGCACACAGTCCCTACAGTCCCGACCTTGCGCCATCTGATTTTCATCTGTTTCGTTCCATGGTACCTTTCCTGCGGGACAGACAATTCCATTCCGTGGATGATGTGACAACTTGCTTTGCTTCAAAGCCTGCAGCCTGGTATCGTCAGGGGCCTGTGTCACTGGTGGAACGTTGGAGAAGGACCATACAGTGTGATGGGATGTACTTCGCCGAATAGGCTTCTGTGGTACAGGGGGAGGCGGGTGCTGCACATTATCCATGAAAACGCTACGAACATATGACTCACCCTGGTAGACCAATGGAACGTTAGTGTTTATATTGTCGTTTTTTTACGTGATTGCAAGGCTAGTTTAGGGTGTACCTCAGAAAGGCAAGAAAGGAGCTACTTCTTCCTCACATTGAACTAATTCTACAGTAGATTTCTTAAAATTGGTTAGATTTGGCGAGAAACCAACGTAGAAGACGAATTGATGTTGTACTTGGGAACAGTGTTGGTGAATATTCAGAAAGCGCTAATGATCAAGAAGAGAAAAACATGTTGGAAGGTGAATTTTCTAATTTGGATGAGGCTCTACACCAGCGATTTGTTCGGGTGGTCTGCTCGGTGTGGTGTTCCACTCGCTGCATTTGAAGTGTAAGTTAGTATAGAAGTGTTTTAAGTATTTAACGCCACAGTTTCTATTCATGCAATTCCCTGCATCTCTCACTGGAACGGGCTGATGTTTTATTTCATTCTGCTACCAAGTATCGTCATCTGTAATCCCTTCTCTCACACATACACAGAGAACGGAACACGACTCTCAACTGTCTGTACTCTGCACGACCTGCACTCGCTGCCTAGCTGGGGCAGAAAGTGTTTGCCTTGGGTTACGCTAGTTGCACACGTGCCTGCCATCCGAACGGTTTAAGTTTAACCTGCGCTACCCACTCGAGCGCAAAAGTGCGTACTATTTCAAGCATGCAACCCGCTCGAACAAACTGCAAGATATCATGCAGCAACAATGAAATTATGGAAGAAGGCACAAATGTAGACACAGTTGTTTCAGTACAAGATACCAGTTCTCTCTTGAATCTGAAGAGTTTGTATTTATCAGTTTTGAATCACAAAAAGGACGCTGTTTGCGATTTCTAGCCAGAATATTAACACCGAGA
This sequence comes from Lepisma saccharinum, assembly GCA_022664845.1. NCBI lineage: Eukaryota > Metazoa > Arthropoda > Insecta > Zygentoma > Lepismatidae > Lepisma > Lepisma saccharinum. The sequence continues at coordinate 1,922 of JAGDQP010023379.1, forward strand.
GAACTATGATGACCGCGAGTTTTGTGAAAGAAAATGCAAAGAGGAAAGGAGTTTACATATATCCAACAATAGAAGACATATCTCCCTTCCACGTGGAAAATATTGTGAGCACGTTTAGGCCACCTACAGTTTTAAGGCGCGCCGCTTTGTTTGATTTGTTCAGGTTTACTTAAAATATTTTTTTTAGTGTGTAAGTTCAGTAACTTTAATGTACCAAATGTCATACTGTATGTTTATATTATTGAAGTTTTATACTTTTAAACCATCTTCGTAATATTGGAAAAATATTTAAAAGACCAATTTATGTCTCAACGAATCGCAATAGCCCCATCGTTTGAGACTAGGCAACGAATTACGTTTGTCTCAAGTCACCCCAGCTAATGGGGTGCAATGAGACAATGCGTTCCAATTTATATCTAGTGTTTGACGAATAAATGTTGTTAATACCATGTATCCAATCATAAATGAATTCTTGCACAAACCCATATCAAATACCCTTCGAAAACGAAATATAAAGTGTCTAAACCTGACAAACGTTCAAAATCTGTCTCAAGTCACCTCGTTTGACGGTAAGTATTGTGATATTATCATGTCATTAATTTTGAAACATTAATCCTATAACTGTGTTTTGTGTTATTCACATATGACGAGTTGAGAGGATTTTTTTTTCTTAAGGAATTAGAACTCCTAAGAAGTACAAAACAGTAACAACTTACTGCAAGGAAATTTGAATTACGAGATATCTCATTTCCTGGACACCCCCGTTCCCCTTTCTCTCTGCATTCTATATTTGCTCCTATGATTTACTTTCACTCGATGCCAGCAGAAAACAGATGTGTTTTTCTTCCTTTCGGACTGATCGTCGACGTTAGCTGAAGATGACCGACCTCTGTGCAACAGAAAAGAGATGGGTTTCTCTCCCTCTCTCGAAGTCGAACTTACGTACCGAACCCGAAATAATTCTCTTTTGTCAGAACGTAGAGATAAGTGATCAAGCTTTCTAAAAATAGATTTAATATATTACCACTAGATCGAACACTGGGCAACACTGAAGCACTCCCAAATTGAACGTTGCGCTTTCCACCATATTTTGGGGCAAGAAGTCGTCTGTTAGCAATCTGTTTCCCAAGGCCAGCAAATTTCTTTACCACAGACTTAGGGCTGATATAAATGACCAAGTTTCTATAATACAGAATTACAAATAATTTCAAAGGTTTTTTCACCGACTGAAATTTGCAGGCAAGCTGTATTTCATTTATCACCGAGACTGTAAGAGATAATAATACTAGGTCATGACGGACTGAAACATTTTTACAAAATGAGAAAATCACACCATTGGTATTACTGCAAACGGTTGTTCCATATAATTCTACTTCTAAGTACAAAACAAAACCTTGTTTATGAAGCGATCATGTAAAATCTGTGCTTTTAGTACAATTTGGACACACTTGAAGCAAAACTCTCCATGGACCTGACGGAGCTGAATGACACCTTAAACTACATACAGAGCATGGAGGCTGGACAATAAGCAAGCAGTGAATTGAGAAGTTAAATAACGAGGTCGACTCCATCGCGAAGCCCCAACAACCCATCAGGGGCGAAGCTGGTCCCTTTTGGCTAAACTATAGATTGAGAGATGACCTGGAAGAATACTTCAGAACACTGCGCAAGCTGCTATACAAATGGCACCTTGCCCAGCACTACAAGTCAGGAGCATAATATGCGAGATAGAAAACTCCAGAAACCTGACATGAATTTGGTTCGGTTCACCAAAGAACCAGCTAAGTTCAGAAAGCCACTAGCCAATTTGGTTTAGTTCACCAAAATACCAGAACTGGTGGGTGCGTCCACACGGCACACCGCTAATCGCATATAAGAGACCGAAGAACTTGAAACAGTACTTCAGTGAAACAAAAGTAATGTACAATCAACAGATTGCAAAGGAAATAAAGATTAGCGGAGAGACAATAGGCATAGTTGATGAGTATGTTTACCTAGGTCAGCTCAAAACTTCGAATGCCGAGTTCACTGATGAAATAAATAATGTAAATAGGCGTTGAGTTCTTTTGGAAGACTACACTTTATTGTCAAATGCAAACTACCAATGTGTTTCAAGCGTAAAGTTTATCATCAATGTATCTTCTTGTAATGATGTATGGCTGTGAAGCTTGCACATTGAATGCGCAAACGACTCAAATATTAAGAGTCACGCAAAGAGCAATGGAGAGATGAATGATAAGTTTTACACTGCGCAAAAGCGCCTAATACAAGTAACTTTTACACAAAATAACTGACGATGTACAAGTTACAATGAAAGAACCCAACTGAGTGTAATTGTCGTAACAGTATGCCACAACACATAAGCAGAAAAGAGAGAACTGTTACTGACAAACATGAAAACGGCAGTTTTTTCTTCACCAAAACCTATTAGGATACTCATGGGGAAAAAAGACGAGTGGAGATAATTGACCAGGATAACCATTAAGTTAATCAAGTGATGGATGGTATTACAGAATTGAGGAGCTGGAGACCATAAAAGAAACCGACAGAGTAATAAGCCAACCTCAATTCCAAAAAGGAAAAGGGGGAAGCCACAATTAATGTACCAAAGGTCAAGAAACATAGCTGAGACAGAAGTTGAAGGATGACCTCAAAATTAAAACATTGAAATACTACTGGAAATAATATTTAAAAAAAAGATATAAATTCTAGGAGAAATCAGAGAAACAAATTGCTCTGAAACTAGAGTTTAAAGGCAAACTGATAAACTTGTACAGCACTCCTCTAATTGAGTCCATAGGAAAAATGTACACATCCATACATCACAGATTAAGGCCTATTGTTTTATATAGTAAGCTGACACTTGACAGGAGAACGTCCATGATTATGTACACAAAGTGTTTACACCCCCTCACATACGAAAACATATAAATAAAGGTCCTAGATAGTGTGCAAGCACTGTAAACTGACAGCCTCACAGAGATCCCGCATATACATACATGGGAGGTTGATCCAGAGATTCGTCACTCGCCAACGAGACAACAGACGTAGGGGTGACTTTCTCAAATTTGAGAATATATTAGCTAGCGTGAACTTGAATGGGATGTTCGGGCTACAAGCTACGTCTAACACTGTGTAATATATAGAAGGTGACGGCGTGCTTGCTGGGCCTGAATTGGCGGAACAAATCGTAGATCACCTTTCAAGTCATTCAGACGTTCCCGCCGAATGCAATCAGACCAGCCAAGTCATTCGAGCAGTAGAGGACCCACTGGTCCCGTCTACTGGGCTAGCTTTATCTCACTCGCGCGAGCATTGTTATCTTTGTTTAAAAGTGTGATGTCAATTCCCAAGTGTGTTTTTTTTTAGCTTTATCGTTTTCATTATATTTAACGTGATTTGAATAAAGGACCTAGACGAAGTGTTTTTGAAGATATTGCGTCGATTAGTCATATTCATGATCATGCCGTTTGTACAACCTAATTTTAACACTACAACAAACTTTCTCCTCGCTCCCTTTCTTTCTGTTAATTATTTGCTTGTTTGAAAAGGGTTTCTCGACTCTGTACACAAAAGGCCAGGGTCTAGTTTTTGTTGGGGGGCGCACTCCTAAAATTTATGGGGGTGTTAGCAGGTGTAGGGAAATCCCTGCTGCTCCCTACCTCTTTCCGTGACAAATAACACCCTGACTACTATTACTACTGTTGCTGATATAAGAAAGACTCTTCAAATAACATTCCATTGACTCAAGAATACATTGTTGACTTTAGAATGCACAAGAACATTATTTGTAAAGGAAAGAGATGCCAATGCAAGTATCAAAATGATATTTCACCTTTATTAGTAGTTAACGTTTTCTTGTTTTTTCTATCACTAATTTAGAAAGAATGCTTTTCTTCCAAGATGTAAGAATATTTATATCACAATCCTGTCTTGTATAACGTAAAAATAAATGAAACAGTCAGTACAAAGTTGTACACAAACACTGCAAGTAAATTAATAAAAACTCGCTGTAGTTGGTTTGTAGGCCTATATTAAGCTTGAGTTTCGTGATCTGGATCCAGAACCTAAGTTTCTTTTCTTTAATACATATACTACCCCTCCCTTGTTTTGAAAAAATAAAACTTGGATCTCAATACTGCAAACGATTAGTCCATTGTTTGCCTTTACTGTAAGGTAAACCGACCAAAATATCAGATACCTGCCTATTGTCGGATACCAACGTTTCTCAAGTAGAGAGAGGTTGTCATCAGTAGCCAACCACAGTAACTCCATTCGCAAGTGGCGCCGTATTCTCTTTGTGAGTTTGGACGCTGTGGAGGAACGTGTTGCTGAAATGTGAGAGAAAATATAATTTTCGTCGATTGTAGTTCTTGGAGGGAGTGTTTCTTTGGTGATAGGACACATAAGGAAAAGAAAAACAACACTGTACTTATTTTGTTCGAAAATATAGAATTGACTACTATGTCAATGTCAGACTTGTGCGTTCACATGGCGCTGTTCGGGTTGACGGTGAATGTTTTCCCGAGGGAGCGTTCGTCCTAATATCGGATAGGAAGGACTGCCCAGTATCAGATAATCCGATATTAGGCAGCATTTACCACAAGTTCTTTCCTATTGTTTCAGATGTCCCAGAGAAAGAAGTAGAACAAACAGTCAATGATGAAGGCTGTGAAAAATCGTGCAATTGGTTATCTGAAAGCAGCGAAAACATTCAACCTTCCTCATTCTACACTTAAAAATTATGTGAAACCTCCAATAAAAACTGCTGAGGATCTCGTGTCAGTTTTTTTAGAACGAAAACCAATGCTCAGTACAAAGCTGGAAATGAATTAGTACGGTATTGCAAAGAAATGGATAGACGCTTTTATGGACTCCAGCGAAGAGAGATTCGTATTTTAGCATACCAACTAGCAGCAAAAAATAATGTGAATCACAACTTTGCAGCATGTACAGAAATGGTCGGTGAAAAGTGGTTCAAGAAATTTCTTCGTCGCCATCCCTCGTTAGCTGTTCGTGCTCCATGTGCAGTTACGGTTGCGCGAGTGAAAGGTTTCACGCGTGATAAAGTGAACAGATTCTTTCACATATTGAAACCAGAGTTAAGCGCAGTAAATTTTGACCCGTATAAAATTTATAATAACGAAACGGAGATCACGGTTGTACCAGGGACACAAGTGAGGGTCATCAGCATGAAATGAAAAAAAAAAGTTGGAAAACTCACCTCAGCAGAAAGAGGAGCCTCATAACGGTTGTGACATGTATGAATGTAGCTGGGGTGTATGTGCCACCCTTGCTTGTATTCCCTCGCACTAATGTGAAGGCAGAAGAACTTCTTGACGGAACTTCCCCTGGCACGATTGCAGTTTCACATCCCTCAGGATTGATTCAACCCCATATTTCCACTACATGGCTGCAACACTTCATTCAATTCGTGAAACCGACACTTAAGGACCCAGTAGCCTTGATGAACATTATTCCCAAACAAGAAACAATAGCGTCATTGATGCAGCAAGGGAAAGTGGAGTGATTATTGTGTCTACCACCGCACACAACGCATAAGTTTCAACCACTGGATATTGCATTTATGGCTCCCTTCAAAGAAGCATACACCCATGAAATTCAGAATAGGTTGGACGGCCATCCCTTTCGACCTCTGACGGTATATCAGGGTGGGGGCATTGTTTGGTAGTGCATACACACGTACAGCGACAATTGAGTCAGCTAGGAATACCTTCAGGAAATGCGGTATTTTTCCATTCGATCTACTCGTATTTGGGCCATCAGACTTCCTGGACTGTCAAGATGAGGACACGGTCACTGCTATATCCACCAGCGGAAATTCTACCAATCCCGGTTCAACTAGTCCTACTGTACTCCGCGAGTTTTCTACAAGCCCTGATTGCGTGTTCATTGCATCTTCACTTCGAGCTTCTGGTTCAGGTTTTTCTGCCAATGAATCATCGTCCAGACATGTCTCGCTATTTGATCTTCGGCCTCCACAATCTCCTCCTTCCGCCCCAAAACCAAGCATTGGGCGACGAACCGGAAATAATGTTGTAGTGACATCATCGCCTTACAAAGCAAAGTTAACACAGTCATTGGAGCGCACTGCTGCTACAAGACGGATAAATCAGGGATCAAAGGCTAGGCCTAGCAATGGGAGTGGCAGGAAAATGCAAGGATCAGCCATGAAAGGACGAAGAGAAACTCCAAACGCATACTATCCTACAACGGGTATGAGTCTGACGAATCCGCCGTTGGTGTCCAGTTTGTCTCAACTGATGACGAAGAAAGTCCAGATGACTGTGACTGCATCTACTGCGCCAAGGCCTTCAGCAACGACCGTAGGGGTCAAAAGTAGATTCGCTGCAGTATGTGCCTCTTTTGGGCACATGAATTGTGCGCCGGAAGTGATCATTGGCAAACATATATTTGTGAAAATTGCACACAATAAGTACTCTATCATTTCCTGAAGAGGAAACTAATAGATATGTGAAATTCCACAACAAATGTTCTTTTCAATACTTACATATTCTCTTGTAAGATCCCTATCCGATATTCGGACTTTTTTTTCCGTGGCCAAATTTGCACTTTTTTATCTTTTCTTCAATAACAGAAAATTTAACCATTTAGAAAACTCTAGACCTTTATCAGATACAACATAAAGGACTAATCCGTCATATTGCCAACTATTACCAGTTTCCCTGTACTTTAAATAGGTTATCTACAGTGATTACTAAAAGTATCTGATATTTGGCCGGTTTCCCTTAATTTGCCGCTCTGCTAGTGTGGATTTGTATGTAGCTAAGCTGTACATAGTGTACGTAACTCAGGTGTCTATTGTACAATACTGATTTACGGTAAGTACGAATTGCAGACTCCCTTCATTACAATAGATGTATTTTGTGATCTGATTATGCTAAACAGTAATATTGTTGATTTGACCACAGAAATCTGCCTTTCTAATTTTATTCAGTTGAACCTTGTACGCAGAGAACCTCACTATTTATTCTACACCTTCAAATTGTGTCGCTGTGAAAGTATCTTCTTACGCACGTCTCCTTGAGTCCCAAAAATGTAGTAATAGCTTAATAGCGCAATTAACGGTTCATTACAACTTTTCCTTGACCTGCATTTTCAAATATTCTCTTTTTGTACATCATTTTATTTTGTAGTAGAGCCATCAGATTTTCTACAAAATGTATGATTTTTTCCCTTCTATTAATGTTTAGTTAAAAGTCATTTTCGTGCAAAGGAAAATTAAAGACTAGTGTGCACAAAGCAGGGTTTAACTGCAGCGAATGACCATGGTTAGCTTGTTACACGGATCCTGTATTTGCAAAAATAGTGAATATTCCACATGACATGTGCAAAAATAGTGGTATAATGATAACATGCACGGAAATGGAGCTATGTATATAATGAATGGTCTTGATTATGTGATTATTTTTTATTGTAAGTACAAAGTATTTTCTAAATTCTCTTTTAATAAGAATAACACACAAATATTAATACAACAATATACAAAAAAAAAGTTTAATTAGAAAAGATATCCGAATGACTAAGCTACGCTCTTACATTTAAAGTGAATTTAGTTATTTTGTTTACAATTATAGAACAAAAGCTATTACTTGTTTATCTTTATTGGAAAGTGAATTTCCAGAAATAGGTTATAACAACAAATAAATGCCATCCATTAAAAGAAATAAATCTATTATATGTACACAATTTTCGTATGTATTAATTATCATGTCTTTGGATTAGACAGGAACTAACATTGATCAGCGCTTACTGTCACCAGCAGAAGCGGATTACTTTCATGTGTGAAGTAATATATATAAGATAAAAATTTTACATTATATATTAAATAACATTAACATTAGACAGATAACATTCCTTTTCATTAAGAAAACTCCAACATATACATAAAATATTACAAAAGAAAACATGAAAAACAAAGAATCATCTGGTCTTCAATATCAAGAAAGTTCTTCTTCACAGTTGAAACGACTGCCAGCTGAAAGATATAAAGAATGTAGGTTTTAATTACTTTACCATGTTTTATAAAATCTTAAACATTCATTTTTAAAATGTGATAACCTTTAATTCAAACATACAACTGCAATTACATATGGGTATTTAAAACTTCTAGGAAAATTATATTTTTTCTATTTCATCAACGGAAAGATGCAAACTAGAAAGGATCTTTTATATAGTACTTCTTCCATAGTATATATTATTTTTGCAGTCACGTCTAATTCTTTGCCATTACCGTGGAAGAAGAAATAGGGAACGTCGACCATATACTACGTACTACTCCAGCTGAATTGTTGAATTTATTTTGCCTTTAGGCAGCTACGGCTCAGGCCGTATGGATGACGACGGGATGAATTAGTGGAAAGAAGGAAGTGGGAGCATCCCGAGAACACCCACGCGTAAGGTGTTTGCCCACCACGTGGCATGGGCAGGGATCGATCCGAAGAACTCTAGTAACAGGTGAGCGCTCTACCAACTGAACAACCGTGGCCCCGTACCACTCCAGCATTCAACCGGTGGGAGTAGAACAAAACCCTAGTAAACCTGTCAGGGTTGGCCGGGCGAACAGGACTTCTACAATAAACTTGGAAGACCCGTAAATGCGGAAGATAATTTTTTTCACTCCAATACATTATGAGTGGTTTGTACACAGTAATACATGGAACGAAAATACCAACTGAAGGACTGAAGCAAAGTAGTAACGAAGACCAAATTTATTTAAGATGCTGACTTTGCTATAAGAAACCAGTAATTTATTTACAGAAGGGTAAACAAAGTCAGCCAACATAAAGTCATATGAAGTTTTTCGAAACATTTCTAGTACTGAAAGTGGAATTTATATAACATGAGTTACAAATGTTACATCAAAATACAAGGAACTACTACAGTAGGAAAAGTGTTGCGAAATCAATACATTTCTTTGTTAAATGACATTTCATGAGGTTGCTGCACATTTAGACTAAATCTGAGCACATAATTGAAGGTTTATAAAACACCTGACATATTTCTTACGTTAGCAGAATTAAATAACATACCTACTCACACGTGCAGTAGGGTAATCTCAAAATACAGACTGTTGTAAGCTAGTGCGTTCAAGAACACACAAGTGTTCCAAAAATGAGATTTTATCCTTAATAGTTCTATAATTAATTAAGCTATCACAATGAGAATTCAGGTAACTTGCAAAAAAAAAAAACCTGAGACATCTAACAAACCGATCACGTTATTAATGTAAGCTACGATAAAGGTTCTATAAAAGTGAGTCGTTTGTGAAGTTTTGCTGCTAATCCAAAGCAAAATTTATTTATGACACTAATGAACTATTGTTGCTAAACTTTACATACCAAAAGAATATCAAATTATTGAAACAATTAAAATTAACATGTGGCGATATCCAAAATATTGACCAACCTGTGTTCTAAAGAAGTATGCGAGATACTACGAAATGTGTACAGAAAGTACCGAAGCTACGGTTAAAAATAGTAAATGTTAGATTGTAATAGTAAAATTAAATCTGAAACTTCAGGTTACAGAGTTCGATCGAAATGTGTACAGATACATGTAGTGACAAACTGCTGCAGGTTTTCCTACATTCATCGACATTTAATATGTATCTTTTAGAAGAATATTTTATTACTTACATAACAGACTAAAAGCAGCTTATCTCAACTAGAAGAAAAACGGTTAGCACTTATATGAATGATAAAGAACAAAACGGAGCATTTTAACTATTTCTAAACCTGCATTACAGAGAAACCAAATACAGTAGAAAGCTTAAATTTGTCAAATTTATTTCGCTGCAGATCGACAAACGTCACGACATTTCATTAAAATGTCACTGTCGGGTTGTGTGTTACTTTTGCGTTGAATGACTCTTTAATGAAGCGCTATTAGTATGCGAGGGAAGTTTTTTTTTTATATTTGTAAGGCAATGGTCACCCTTCTCCACAATGGGCAAACATATGTTCAGTGAAATACTACAAATGTTTAGGACCTAATATAATGTAGGATTTCAAACTTAAATTAAGTTTTTGACTTGCAATTGGGGAAGTGTAAACTCCATGAGAGCACTGTGCGGAACTGTTTTGCTTAGGGGGTTCTTCCAATTTGGATGATGATAATGCTAAAAACGCAACTCGCATTTCAAAATGAACTGGCTCATCTGCCTCTACTGATCCTAAAGGCTATTAGTATCAACATTCAATGGAAGGGCTTAGATTATTTCTATTATACCAAAAATACTTTTCTCTGATTTACATTTTTCTGGTTGCGGACAATGAAAAGATTGCGGAACTTGTTTGAGGAACGAGGATTCTGTGATCATGTGTTTAACAGCAGCCAAGTAATGATTTCCAACATCTTTCAGATACACCTGTTTCCTTTTTTCAGAATGTTCTCTTCAACCCTGTTCTCATCTCTTTCCCCAAGAACAAACTGCTCAGACGCAAGACTGCTTCCTTCAAAAACGTTCTGGAATGTTCCCTGAAACGTTTTGTCTGTAATGTCCCC